>JAMKCH010030828.1:0-217954 GCA_023653785.1 Ophioderma brevispina | reverse complement strand
GCGTGGCCCTCCCCCAGTTATAAAACAGCATTGGTGAAAATTGTAATGTAGGTAATTAGTATTATTTGATATTTAATATCAGTGGTTTGTAATATGAATATTGCAGGTTTAACTTGTTATTTACATCTCCCAATATTTTTAAATCAGCCATAAGGAGTGCGTGTTGGGAATAATTTGTGTTTTGTGACAGTGTCATAAACCGAAAATGTTTCCTGTAGGCTTTTGGGCATTTAACTATTTTTCCAAATTTGACCAAAGAAAGAATAGAAACACTGTTTTCTTAAAGTAACAATGTTTCATCAAGTAACTGTTATTCTTTTGTCGGCAAAGGCAAATAGACCTTCAAATTCATACCTGTGTGTAAATAAAAAAATATTTATGTACATGTGTATTTATTTCAAAAAAAAATAACATTATTGGCATTTAAAACAATTTTGAAACAGTAGGGGAGATGGTAACCCCCCACCCCCTCCAACTTCTTCTGCATATTTGGGATTTTGAGGGCTTGCGCTCTGCTTTATGCCTAAAACAGTCTGAGGCAAGGGCTTTTGATTAAATAATTGATTCTTTACATGAAACTAGCTACTGAAATTAGCTCATAAATTGCTCATATAATATGAGCAATTTTGTTAAAAATATGGCTTTTTGCAGCAAAAATCTAGAAACACTCATTTTATTGGAAAAAAATGATCAAAATCTATTTAAAGCATTCACTTGCATTCATGTTTACTCACTCACTTGATAATTTGTGCCAAAGCATAGACATACACGTTTCTGCTGTTTTTTGTAAAATTGGCAAATTACTACATAGAAACACCTCGTTTTCTAAAAATAGCAACAACGCCCCGAGATAAACTAAATTGTTTCTGATAGCCTAAGCCTTGAACTTGAGATTGTGTAAAAAAATTTTTAAAATATTGATGCGTATTTTTTTAATTTGCTTTTAAAATTACGGCTTTTTAAAGCAAATTTAATGATCGCCGTAGGGGGTAAATTCCTCAGACCCCCCTAGTCAAATCTGAGAGAGTGGTTAGAATATAATTTCTTGTACAAGACATTTAAAGCTCATTGGTTGGAATGATATAAATATTCATATTGAAAATTAATGCTACGTACACAAACTGGCAGTACAAAAATGAAGAAAATTCACCCAATATTCTGGTCAAATTTGGGGTATTATTAAGGTCAAAATAGAGGGGGGCTACAAAAGCAAAACTAAGGGGGTCAGATTTGTAAAAATGTTTGTGCATGCATCTTTCATCAACTTCATGTCCCACAGCAAAAATGAACAATTTTGGCCAACCTTCATGTTCCGGCCACTGCCTGGTTCTATCAGTCATAAACACTTAAGTTCTATCCTGACTAGGTACTGGGTAACCCATGTAGTCATGTAAGCCTCTAATGGAATTTCAATAGCCTTATTGTTTTTCTTGTGATGGAATGCAAAAAAAAACAAAAACATCCTCTTCGCATTTTAGTCAAGTTTGCATGATAAAAGTTTTTTGTGTCTCTAAAAAGGTGAATAACATGAGAGTATTAACTTCTTTGCTTCACGAAAATATTATTGATTAATGCCTACACCTCAAATAAAGTTTCCGAAATAACGCAGTATGGTGAAAATAATCTTCATGTACTGAAAAGACAAGCCAAGATTAAAGTCAGGTATTTCAAGAATAGTGTTTAAAAATAGTAGAATCTGTCATTTATATACTGATATTTGGGTTACATTTCATTGACATTACATTATTAATCAAAACATAAAAATTGCCTAGTGGCGGCCATTTTGAAATCCAAAATGGCGGCAAAGCTAAATTAGATACAAGTAAGCCAGTGCTGTTAATGGAATCCCTAGTATCACAAACATGGGTATTGCCAGCAGTTTTACTCTTCCATGTTGCTCATACGCCAAGATATCGGACATAACATAATTTAAAATGGTGGCATTTGAAATTCAAGATGGCAGCCAACCAAATCATTTACAGTAAGACGATGCTTTCATGGAATCCCGGGTATACACAAACCTGGGTAGGCCAACCCAATTTTACTCCTCTAATTTGCTCCTAAGCCGGAATACAGGACAAAAATAACTGAACAATGCGGCCAGGTTGTGGAAATCCAAAATTGCGACTGAAGGCGTGGTTGAAAAAATGGCACCTAAGATTTTTGAAATCAGCACCCCAAAATTAACAAAGTAAGCTAAAAAATCAATTTTGGCATCAAAAATCCACCGGGAAACCATACAAATGTACTAATAAACGATGTGTCCCACACTAAGGATCATTTGAGTGGTATATCTATCGTTTCTAATAAACAGAGGTTTTTGCATAGTGTATCTAATTCACATGCTACGATGTAATCTTGCGTGTTTTTACAATATACGTTATTATAGTTTTTCACATACAACTTATAACTTTTTAACGTTAATGTAAAAGAAGTTGTAACTTGGCAGTTTTTACATGTCAGTTATTTAAATGTTAATATCCATAATTTTTCTTCACATGCATATAATTATAACTTTTTCTTTTATTGTTTGCAGGCTTAGGCATGGATGTTTGGTCGATTGTTCAATGAGATTTTCTCCGAAAAAAGTTTTTTTGTAAAATGCGACATCCGTTTATTCCCCAATGTAATGCTATGAAAAATATCAAACGTCAGTATAATATTATTTAAAATTTGTAGAAAGATACAAAACAAGTGGTATGTAAAATACTACAGTATTGTTTTATTCCCATGTAAATTTCTATCAAAACATCAGTATATTATTTTTAACCATTTGTACCAACAGCTACAATTAACCCAAAGGCAACAAAATAAATTGTACCCAAAATGTCACATCTTTTGAAACTACCAAGACCATTGTTTAGACTATTTTTTGGTCTGTTTAACTTATTTGTTTTTTGTTTGTTTGTCTTTGTCTGTTCTCTTTTGGAAATGAATCATTGATAAAAGTAATTTCCATTCCTAATATCAGAGAAAAGGCTGATGTACATGTGTAGGCCTATGAATAACCCTTTAATCGCCAACGGCAAGTTCCCTCTAAAAAACACATTTTTATTAGGGCACAGCACCGCCCTATACATATTGCTGTCGTCGTCGTCGTACGAGTTGTCTATATATTGTGGCCTTTTGTTTTACTTTACTTATTTGTTTAGGCCTAGCTCACGAATTTCCCTGCGCTTTGTAGGGGTGATAGAAACGGGATGTAGAAGGAGAAGGTATATGATTTGAAGTAATATCAATCTTCGGAAATCTGAAAGAAAATGGAAAAAACGCTGAATTCTTAAGTGAGTTGCGAGAGTATCTTTTAGCAGAGAAAGTGTTTTTGAAGAAGGGATAAAATCTGCGTAAGTTGTTTAAGCTCCGATGTTTCCTATTTCCAAGATTGTTTTCAACATTCAAGTGCTAGATGTTCCTGTCTCGCTTCTTTACTTGGTGCAGGGGTGGAATTTAATTAGTGACATGGCTGAGGCATCTAGGCATACTTTTTAGGTTTTCAATTTTCTACTACTGTTGTAAAATATTATATATAAACCTTTTTATAATATAAGGGATCTAGGGATATTGTGATGGAGAATACGTATGAGTATTTTGAAGAAGACCTCTTTGCTTGGGTTGTCGCCTTGCGACCCCCGAAAACCTAAATGTAAAAATCGCACACTTCTTACGTCATAGCCGTTTGCGAGTTGTCCACGTTGGAAGAATAGAGTACTATCCCATAATACATCATGTCAATTATCCACGCTGGTATAAAGTTTTTAAAAGGCTGTAACTTCATTATCTGACCTGAGGCATCTCTGTTAAACTACCTCATCTACGGCGTTATGGGATATGGTGAAAATCGAATCGCATGATATACCTAGAAGTTACACCTCATTTGTGACCACGTGTAAGAACGCGCAATCACTATATCCCTAATACATTGTTCAAGCTATGCAATACATTGGTAACAACATTGGGTGATTATACTGTGTCCACGCATCTGATACCTTATCTACTCGGTGTTGTGGGATTATGGTGAAATGTATTTAAACCCTTTTCATCTCCAATTATGGGCACTTAAAAAAAGCACTCAAAGGGCTTCCGTGCTATGTTTTTATTGCATGCCCTATCTAATTGACAATGCTTAAGCTACGTGCTAACTAATAGAAAAAAACATAAATAATTTGGGCTTTGCTGTGACAGTTAGTTTTAAACCAAGAAAATGTTGTAAATGAGAAAACATTAGCCCAATTTTTTTGATTATCTTAAACATGACATTAGCTATATTTGTTAGGTATTTTGATGACCATGTCCGTGGTAGATTGAAATTGGAGCTGAAGAATTAAGCTATAACTGATCATTTTAGATATGGGCCTTTTAAGTTCACAACAACGGTTTGTTTTGAGTCAGTAAATTGGCAAGATATCATTTCCCCACCCTATTTTCATACTTTCCTTCCTCCCTCATACTTTCCTCCTTCCTTCCCCTTTCCCCCTATTCCTCACATATGAACGTCATGTGTGCTCCTATTGCGATGTTTGGTACTCAATTTGATGAGTAACTCTAAGCTAGAAAATCGCGTGGTACCCAATTTTATAGGAATTGAATGCCAGTAAGGAAAATGGGGGGGGGGGGGTGGCCGGGGGGGTTCGGGACTTTGCGTCTAGTACGTGGCGTCGCGTACGTGTATACGGTTTTTGCTGAATTTGGATTTTGGGTTTCATGTGTCTGTTTGTGTGTTTAAATAATGTGAGATTTGCATACTTTACGTTAAATATTTGGTTTATATAGCCATTCTATTGTGTTTTTAATTATAGTTAATTTTACGCTTTTTAAAAAGAAATGTATGTACTTCCTAATATTTAAACCACTCACATTTATAAATCGATTTCCTGTTTTTTTAAACCTGAACTAATAAATAAGATAATAAAATTATGTAATTGATCCAAGGGTTGATTCATAAGTTAAATTTAATTTAAATTCATCTTTATCTTGTAATATGTAACGATATTTGTTTCACTGTACTGCATTATTTACACTATTATTTATCATTGTTTTGGCTGTATTCTATGATGAACAAATAGAAGAATTGATTGATTGATTGATAATTCATTTTTTCCATGACAAAACGAATGGGAATACATGGGTCCGGAAAGGGGCAACCACAAAAATTCTCACAAGTATCCAGCACCCCATTTATTGTTATATATCATTAATTTTTTTTTGGTTATGCTTAAGCCCTATCAGTGATTTTGCTAAATCAGAATATCTAAAAAATCATCAACAATCCTGATGTTTCCATGGCTGTGCAAGTTCAGGTGTCCTAACATACCTGCAAGTGAATAAGACCGAAAGCAACGTAATAATGCCAATTTGTATATTTTTAAGTCATTACTGTCCGCACGCGCAACGGACACTTACTACAATCACGTAACTGCATGGAGATTCGGATCTTTGAACCCTGCTTTTTCTTTTCTTTATCTTTCCTTCGTTTCTGCAATTTTTCAATTGGAACAGATTAATTTATGACCTCTTGATCCTGAGTGAAAGTGCCTTTAACTTTAACTCATAACAGCCATTGTTTAAACTGTAAAGTGCATCAACAGTGGAAGAAGCGGGCAACAATGGCTACTTTGCGGGGAGTCCCAATTGGCACCCTAATTCTCAACCGATCAATATTTTTCTTTTTTTTGTTTTCTTTCACTAATATAAACTGTGGCAGCGTTTTGCAGAATTATTCCAATGGGAAATGGATGTAGGGCTCCAGGAGCACCCCCCCCCCCCCCATCCACTATGTGGTGAACCTTATCCATTTGAATGGTTTACGAATGTAACTATAGAAGTGGCGACTTCGTCATTTATCTAGTTAACGGTGGGTAATTTTACCGTATTATACGCAGCATTCCTTCTCCCAACATAAATAGGCCTCACCGTAAAAGTATAATTCTAGGCCCCTATTTAAAAGATGGTCTAAATTATAAGCAGTTTTGCTAGGCCCGGGGTTGATAGTTGGTGTGGTCAGCCGTGCTTTTTTATCCCTACATATGCCCAAGCTCTTTAATACTCAAACCGAATAACACACCTTTTCCAAGACTTTATTTAAATTAACTTTTAGAGTATACTGTATAATATTTACCTATTTTGGAAAAAACAACAAAATAATTATAATAATTGTAAAATTTACAATATATTTAATAGTTTACTGTGTCCCGAGACCCCTGGTTTGAAGTAGGCCTACTTTAGTCCATAAGGTCCCTTTTTTTGTAACTTTTGCTCAACAAGCTCAATTTTTAGCCAAATTTTCGGCTCCCATCCGGGCCAAATTTTCACAAAATTTTCAGTTCCTAAGACCTACCTTTGGGACACAAATAAGTTCCCAGGCACCTCAAGTTCGGAAATCGGGCCGCACATCCCTACCTGAAAAAAAATAGAGCCACTCCTACAGACGCAATCGATCTGCATTTAACTGTCCAGTCACAAAGCCCCCCCCCCCCCCCATCACAAAGATGGCCCGAATAGGTTACGAAGGACCAAACCAAACCCCAAACCCCTCGCGTAAAGCGAGCCGAGAACCGCGAAATTCTAGTTATTTCGGGAACTGTAATTTCCGATTAAATAAGCTGCATATTCACCAAAAATATTGGAGTTACACTAAAATTTTTTAAGCAATCTGAGCACCTTCTTTTCTGCCTTCATTTGTACACTTTTTTAAAAAAAAAACTAACATGGATTTCAAATTGGCTAGCACTCAATGTTTAATTGATACACACTAGGCAACACTAGCGGTTCCACACTAGATGTGTAGCATTTAACATGTTCACATTGAAGGCAAACAGAATGTGTTTAGAAAAAAATAAAAAAAAAACTCTCGTCAGTCAGTCGGCTCTGCTTTCTCTTTTGGTGATTCTATTGCATTATTATTAACCCTCGTCACCAAGGAGGGCATGCATAAGTGTAATATTTTGAAAATGAATGCTGTTTGACTAGTTTGGGTTTATACTCTTAGTGTATCAACTTTTTTTGGTCCGAATTTATTTCAAAAAATCGTAATAAGCAGTGTTCTTCTGAAATTGCGCCCATCGTGGTGCGTTATCGTAAGCAGCATTGTACTTTAGCCTCGCACTGTAGGTGTCGCACACGGGTATTAAACGCCCAAGATAATGGAAAATTTCATTGGTCGCTTTAAACACACCATTCAAAACATTTGGGCGAATGGAGTTATTATGTACTAATATTTCATGGTTTGACATGGAGTTTTATAGTAAACTATAGTTTATAGTTTAACTATAGTAACTCCATGGTTTGACCGAGTACCAGTTTCGGAAAGTTTTACCAATACTGTGGATAAACTTTTTATATGGGTTAAATTTAATTACAAAATAAAAAACGGGGCCGTTTTGCAGTGGTTTTAGGTGTTGGCATATAAGGGAAATTATGGATGTTCCTGTGGCGTGTGCGCTGATTTGTGTGCATTACACGCCAAATTGGTAATTATGTATACATAATACACTTGTCCCTATTACACGTAGTCCTATTTTTTATTAAAAAATTATAGGCCTTTGTGTTCGCCTTTATTTTCAACGTTAAAAAAAAACGGTTTGTTCACTGGACGGTGTTTAATCATGTACTGCCTCCCCTGACAACCTAGTAATAACATAAACATGGTAATTTGAACAAGTCAAGTGGTGGCCTGCGTGCGGTTAATTGAGAAAGTCTCCCTCGTGTGAAATCGTAACCAATTTTGTCGCACAAAAGAAAGCGTTACAAAAAAAAACCCGTTGGTTCCCGAGGTTTACCCGCATGCCCCCGAGCCGTTTGGTCCCGGCAATTAACACCTGCTATTGGTGTCCATTGTTCTCATCATTGTTTATCAAATGGTCCAGTAGCCCGGTTGGTCCAAGGCAATTAAATAACGGCGAATCCCGACCCGCCCCGATTGGGGGTCCTGGTTGGAACTAAGTGAAAACGAAAGTGAACTACAGATCACGATGCAATTTTTTTTTATTTCAGAAGTGAAAAAGTAAGGTTTTTCCCCCTTTATCTTTCATTTTTCAATCAAAACAAATCTGAGTAAAATTAAAATGTTCACTGGGCTAATTCCATGTCAACACCGAGATGTGCACCGCAGAACATCTTTTGTCCCATAGCCGCAAGGTTAAATCAATCTCATATAAATCCAACTCCCTGTCCACCTGCGCTTGCGTGTCGTATAATTAATTCCATATGGGATCACAGTTATGGAAATTCCGTACGTATAAATCTCTCCGAGTTCGGCCGAAGATTACTATTTTCCGAAGTTTTGTCGATATTTTCAGCTGTTTTCCCATCAGCGTGGCACTCGGTGGCTGTATTAAGAACCGTGTACACTGCCGAATTCAACTCCACAAGGGGCATTTCTTCAGACACGGTCACGCATTTAGTACACAAAGGATCATATTTTTGAGCGCCGTGCATGATAAATAATCCGTTCTTTTCTTCGCAGACATTGGGTATTGGAGTTATCGGAGAGATAATGCCAAAAGGTTTTGTGACACGGTACTTTCATGATTTCAGCCTGAATTTCAGTCAATGACATGAATGAATATGCGAAGCTTGTAAAAGGCCATGACCATGGCGGGTAGGCTACGGAGAGTCCGTACTGCTTGGCTGGTTATCAGGCAACTTACTGTGAGATGTTTTTAATTATTGCATTTATACCAAAAAATGGGAGGCTATAATAGTGTACTGGCTAACACTCCACTGAGTCCTTGACCGTAGTTCCCATCGCCAAGAAAAGTATCGGCACAGTTCCCAGAACTATCCGGGATAGTTCCGGTACTAATATTTCTGTATATCTGAAGGGTACCCAAAAGTATCACTAGCGGGTACTATGTGGGATATATGCCATTGCTACCCGCGAGTGATCTTTCAGAATACTGGTATCTGAGTGGTAGCCACAAGCAACTGCTAGTCTGACATTTCCTGTGTAATCCACTATATCTGACGTACCCCGTAGCGATACCTTTCAATACTAATAGCTTAAACGTATCCGCTGATTTGGGTCATTTCAGATACTACAATCTCAAGAAGTAACACCATCAAATGCTATGCAGTATCACATGATCCCACCAGTGAGACTATTCGATAACTGGTATCTGAAGAGTATCCCGAAAGGCCTTGAACAATGGAAATGATATGGTCATATACAAGTTCAAAAGTTCAACCAAATTCAGAGCTGACAACCTGCCTTTACCACTAGTATCTTCTGCAGTTCAGTCTGAATACACATGCATGTAGTTACTGCCCACTGTCGAATGCTTCCATCCCTGGATGTTAATCTTCTACAAATCTTCTACATGAGATTCTGTATGGAGGGACGTGCAAGCTGTTGATATCGTGCTTGAGCGCTATCTCTGCATGGGCTGCTTTAATAATCTAGGACCGGTTAGTTGTGCACACAAATAAACCCTAAGCTTTGTTCAACTAAAGCTTCCTGCATGACCCATATCGTGGCAGGCCATATATTATACAGTAGGCTCATTGGTTATCATATTGATGCATGCAGGTTTATATAACTCTTTGCCATTTGGCTATATTTGTTGAAGCAACCATGTCAGCACCCATACCTTGTTGAATATTTTTGAATCAGTGTGTTTTAAAAGCTACATCACTATACTTCATGTATTTTCCATGGATGTAGTTTCATTGTGAAGATAATGTATTCAACTGCAACTACGGTATCCTCTTTAGAGGTGCGCCTACATAACAGAAGGAAAATTCAACTAAAAGAACAACACTGGCCGCCCTTCTGGGGCGTTTTGGCGAAACTTACGAAGACCAATGGAACAAGGTGCTAGTAGCGGGATAGTGTCGGATACTAGTAGCGGGATTGTATCGGCTTACTATATCGGGAGTAGTAATCCGATACTAGCTACCCTTAGAATAGCGGATACTGTTCGATACTATCCCATAGCCTGACCATAATATGGACAAAAAATTTGCAATGTGAAAACTATCTCGATACTGTTCCGGTAGCATATCCGACACTATCCCGCTACTAGCTAGTACGGGATATATCGGATACTATTAAGGCGGTATCGTATCCGATACTAGTAGCGGATAGATCCGATACTATCTACCCGTAAGAATAGCGGATACTGTTGCGATACTATCCCCTAGCCATACCCCAATATGGACAAAACATTTGTCATGTTGAAAAACTATCCCGAGAACTGTTCCGGTAGCTATATCGGATACGTATCCCGAGACCTGTCGATATTTTGCTATGGGTTATTCTTTCTTCAACACTGAGAGTTTTGGCCATATGTAGCACAAGCTCAGTCCCATAGTCTGCACATGATAAAGTTCACACAGCAGAGTTCCCCTTATGGTCCCCTCCCTAAATTCTGCAGTCCTTGAGGAGTTTAGGGAATAAACTACAGGATAGGGTTGCAGAATTCGCTGGGAGGGGCCAGAAATGGAACTTTTGTTGTGACGTATCCATGTTTCCAATCATAATATGGAAAAGGAGCTAACCATTCTAATCGCAAGCCGTATGGCCCTCATGTATTGCCGCCACATGTAAAAATAGCAACGCGTTGTGAAAATTACGCATTGCAAAAATTTTCACGTTGCCGAAATTTCATACTCTTGCAACTTTCTCTCAAAACACATGCGACAATAAGAAAAGTAAAAGATCTGGCCATTAAATTTCTGTTGACGTGTTTCAAAAATTACCCACAATGCATTGTATTAATCACGGGTTTGTACAACAAGTTGGAGCCATCACAACACATGCAAGCTTCACAACCCAATGTGCGCCACACGTTGTTGGATCTACCCCACCCCTCCTTTCCAACAAGGTACATCATCGGTAGCCTTTACAGAACTCATACGGCATGCAATTATTAAGGTTAACAACATTTGACGCACAGACAACACACACACACACACACACACCGTTTTGCCTTCTGCATTCTTTCAGACGACACAAAAATCAAAGGTATACCCTATTTGTACTAACGATTTCCAATTTTTTGTTTATGTTAGTTCCAGGTCACTGAAGTCATCCTGCCTGTTTACCTGTTTTGCCATGAAAAGGGAATGAGAGGAATGGTCCACAAACAAATCTGTGAGAACTCTTTTAAGTTTTCCGGAATGGAGGGCCATTCAATATACAATAATTATTCTTGAACGTTAACAAAAGTGGTTTATTTATTGACACCAAACGGGACACTAAACCATAAAGATAATGTAAATTAAATGACTTTTTGGTTTTTAAACACTTGGAATGGGATTTACCGCTGGATCTATGCTTTCTTCGAGACTGACTACTGGATTTAATTTTTGTGAAGATCGGTACTTCATATTTTCTAAAAATACGTGTCATTTTCTGAATAAGGCAAAATGGCAAAAAAAAGATTCTTTCCCCAGGGTCCTTACAAATTTTTGGCAAAACAATCCGTTTTGTGAAGTCATCCTTGTGTTTTGGGCCCCTTTTAATTTTCATTTGATCAATAAAAAATGACTAAATTCTAGAGCTATAGTGACTTCGCATACTTTGCACGTAGGTGTGTGAGACAACCTTTTAAATTTGCAACTTTGGTTTATAAAAAATATTAAAGTAGTTGTTATGCTTTCATTTACACTAACTAAAATTATTGCCAACCTAAATTAATTAATTGTAGCTTTACCTGTATTAATTACAACAACAGCATCTTAATAGTTTGGTAACCATGGTTTACACCGAACGACTAACAACAGTTCACAATGTAAATAGATTCACCCCTACCTTTGCACAGAGTGACAATACAGAATGTGCAACAACTGGATTTTTAAAAGATTCATTGTTAATCATTTGTCTTGTTTATTATTAATGCAGCACAATTTCAATGAGATGTGGCCAAGAATTATTTTTTTCTCTATATTATTTTGAAGTTTTCTATAAGGTGCTTATTATAGTTGCGAAACAAAACCAAACAGCTCCCGTGCACACAATGGATTACACGATTTATTCTGTCATAGTATAAATGTATGATAACAGATAAAGGGGGGTCGTGTAATCCCATGGGTGCATTGAGTCTGTTTCTTTCGTCAACGATCAATCCTACAGCATTATGCAACATACATTTTTAATTATATTTGTGTTTTTTAATTTTGTAAATTGTGATGTAACATTGACTTTGTGCATGTAAAATTTGTTCCACATGCATGGGATTGTTGCATACGCAGAGGTTTTAAATCCCCTTGTTTATGCAATACGCCATGCAATAGTGGGAAGTGAATTCCAATAACAGAATAGACTGCCCAGAAATAAACCCCTAACCAATACTCAAAATTGTTTCATTTTTTTTTTTTCAAACTGATGAAATCACTTGACATTATTCTTTGTGTAAAACTTGTTTGATGTGCATTGTGTAAGAATTATCGTGACCTACACTAACTGACCCTTCTACTAATTTGTCCCCCGAGAATTGTACTTTGATTGATTGCAGTTGTTTGGTTAATCAAGGCCACAAAAATATGTTTGTACTTTTCTCCGACCCCCTCAACGTGGTCGCCATTTGTTTTCTTCAGTCCCACCATAAGCGTACACCCTTTGGCAAAAAAGTGATGGATACTGACACTATTCATCCGTTCGTATAGTCAGATTCATATACTATCGCGGTTCGACCAGGCGCTAAGATGTCAACAACTGGGTGCAGATGGTGAATGGAAAACACACGCAGGACAGGTACTAAAGGTAATTTTTTGATACAATGATGAGCGTGCATCTTCTCCCATTCGTCATTTCCCCAACTGTTTCCATACAAATCTTAGCAGCCTTGGTCCAAGCCCCCCCCCCCCCCCCCCTTGTGGTAGTCCCTACTGATCGCCTATTGATCCGATGATGGGGAAAGTTGCCAGTATCCATCACTGTACAAGGACAACTGCACATTGTGGGTATGCCATGAGTGGACTACAAATCCTGACCTCTGCCCAAAAGTTAGTGTTGGCTGTGTGTTGGAAGGGTAACCCTTTTTTTTTGGGGGGGGTGGTGTTCTAAGTTTTGGTTGCATCTAAGCCTCCATTCCCATAATATGGTTGCAATCAAAAGTAAACCGGGCACCCTTTTTCTTTAATGAAATATTTTGGCATAATTTCCATGATACCCTTTTTTTTGCTAGGTGTCTTATTGCATTAAACAATAAAACACATGATACAAAGTGGTACAAAGGGATAAGGGTAATTTTATACCAAAATTTTCAGCAAAAATAGGCATGGCATACTCTACAAACTTCATATACTCTGGCTCTAATTTTTTTTTACCCTAACTTCAGAACGTACGCTTGCTTCCCCGCTAAAGCGGCGCACCGTCGCGTTTCACGTAGAAATTGTATGCAAGATCAACACGCGCCGTTTGACGCATTTGTTGTGTCAAAAAATAATGAGCCAGATTATAATTAACTAATCGCCGGAAGAATGGCCCAACAGCACTTTCATACTATAAAAAAAGGCAAAAATGGAATTGTACTATTCCTGTAGATTGTAAACTTCATAGTTTAAATTCATCCTTGGTTTTCCTTTACGGCAAGGTTGTGCAGGTAAACCAATTGCATTAATTGATTTTTGTTCATCATTCATTATGATTACTGTCCGTACACTTGGAAATTCCTGGCAAAACACAATGCTCTCGGCAAGTAAGGTTTTTGAGTGTGATCTCCATGGGCAAAACCTGTCAAGGAAAAAACAAAAACAAATTTAGTACGCATTTATTAAAATACAAGTTTCCGACATTTCACTATTTTTTCATTTTTATATCCAATATTTGTTGTAGGCTACATACTGTTACTGACACAGTTGTTTACCTCGTATGTACTAAAGCATCGTACTGGTTAAGATGGGTCACATTTTATATGTTCATTGTTTACGGTACCGGCAAATGTGACGAATGCAAGAGTTCCGAAATCATGGAATCGGAAGTTGATAATAATTTTTAGTACCACTTTTTCAAGTCAACAAATAACATGATTCTCATCAAAGAATTTTGAGTGTGAACCCTTGGGCATTATTACTCGGGTATTAACTCTTGCTTACTGGCATACATGCAGGTTCGTGACTGTATAAGTAAAGGGTGTGACACACACATTTTGAGGGTTGAATTCTGGCATTTTCAGTAGTCAAATTCCAAGTAACACTGACTGGGTAAAGCCGTGTGAAGCGGACATCCGCCTGGAACCACAGTCCGGGCTCCATATACATTAACGGAATAAAGCGTGACACTCATGTTTTCATTAAGAGTCAACGAATCGAGTGCTATATGCCTTACCGTTGTAGCCGGACTATGACTATACGACGGACTACAATTACTTCTACTCCTGCCATTTGGCCGCAATGCCTGTCTTAATCCCCCAAAATTCATACAAAAATCTCTTGGGCATGCCTATTTATATCCCTCAAATCGCATGCACAACCGCCCCCTGGACCTCACAGCATAAAAAAAACCTAATTCATGAACCAACCTATTGGAGGTGGAAGGCACGTGCGCTTAGAAAGTTCCATGGCAAGACCCTAGACCATCCGATTTGCCCCTGCTCTAAAATGCACACGATCAAGGATACGTGTTCTTTGGTTCACTCCTGATCTAAAACAAGCACCGTACCACTGGATTTTCCGAAATTCCCGATTATTTTCCGATAGTAACACAATATTCAAGCTAATGCCGCAGTAAAATCAAATTGTCCGACCCGAAAAACAATTGCTCACACGTTAGTTTCTACCGTGTATTTTTGTAACAAACTGTCAGGCCCACCATCAACTTTGATTCATAATTTCAATAACACGATTGTGCTTACCGTCTAGGCAATCAGCACTTTCACAAAATCTTTCAAAAGTATAGGCCACAACAGCACAATTGGTCCTACTTGGCGAAGAAACGGTCAATTTTCAAGGGGATTTCAGCATTCCTGCAGCCAACAAAAGTCCGTGTTCGGAAACAATGCCAGTGCTTTGGGATATCCCTTCCTGTCAGGGGCGAGCTCAAATCTCCTATTTATAGTATCGGTCAGCGAACTTTCCTGAGAACTCGTGAATTGTTGCCGTATGACCCCCAGCGACGCCGGTCACGGCTTCATTTCATAAATTATGCTCGTTTCGTTTAACACAGTAAAGTTCGTTCGTAGTGCGCAGCGCCATGGGAGTGTTTTTTTTCTTTTTTGGTTGATGAGAGATAATTGATGAGAAAATGACAATCCCGAAATTTTGAGCTTCATTCTTGCCCTTCTGTTTTCCCACAGGAGCTTCAAAATTAGGGGTCACCATCAAAATGCTGTGCGATGCGAAAGACAATTTTTGAGAGGGCCATAACTTGTAATGGAACCTCCCTAACTTTGATAATCACTATCTGGGGAATTTTTTTTATGTGGTAGATTCAATCGGCATCAAATTTGATAGCCCCTTTACTTTTAAAAGTTATTGGGTGTACAAATGCAATATCTTTCCTCTGGGACCAAGTTCGGGGGGTCAGAACTCCGTAAGTTAACAATTTTTGTCCATTTTCTGGTTAACCCTCGTCTACCGAAGGGGGGGGGGTGGGTTACCCCCCCCCTTAAGGTTTTTTTCCCCTGGCCTTACATTGCTAAAACCCCCCCCCCCTTTTTTTTGGTGCCAAATAATTTAATGTATTGTCCATTTAAATGTTTCCCTCCTTTTAATCCAAAAACAAACCTCCACCGGGTATAGGTAAGATCCAGGGTGATCCCAAAGTGATCGATAGGGGGGTGGTAACCACCCCCCCCCCCTCCGGAAGAGAAGTATCAACATTACCTAACACAACAAGGAACATCACATACACTTAATTTTGGTATCCAAAGCTAGCTGTGGTCCTCCTCTTTCCTTGAATACCAAAATGAGTACCAACATGCCTATGCATTACATCACAATGACGTCATAAAGTTCCGCATCAGCAAAACTCCATTTCCATAACACACACATTGAAAATTCAATTTTTCGGGGTGGCCCCCACAAAAAAGTTAGGTAAATCAGATTTTCATGTCATGCTTTTTTTTGACTCTACTTGATGGAAATAACTAGTTTTATATAAAGAAATCATTTGAGCTATAATTAGTGTTGTAAATATGAGAATCGCTAAAAATTGCGAAATATCAATTTTCCAACCCTATATCAGTATTTTCGTACTTTCCTCAACATATGACGTCATGTGACGTCATAATGGGGATTTTATTATTATTTTGGTACCCATGGAAGACGAAACTCTAAGCTCTCCTTTGGTACCTCGCATTTCCAGGAATCGGGTGTCAGTAACAAATCACAGGGGGGGGGGGGGTGGTAACCACCCCCCCCCCCTTCGGGAGGTTTTTGTTAACAAAAAAATGGCTCAGTTAGAACGAGGTATGAGGGTCACACTGCAGTACTTCACCAGATAATAATAAGCAGATTAAGTAAGTAATAATTGAGTTACAGCCAATTGAAATCCTAATTTTGCATTTTGACATATATTGGCCCCCCTGAAAATCATGTTACATGTGACACATCACCCCCTCCTACTTAATATAGGTGAAGATACAACATCAAAGACCATTCATGAAGACCAGCTTTGTGACTTGAGTCTTCATTCTTTTCACACAATACATGTTTTGTCTGATTCCCCATAGCAAGTATATGGTGATATACACTGTGCATTTAAAAAACAATACCTCGGTCACGTAAACCCTTTGTGTGGTAACTTTGAATTTGTATTTTGTTGTGAAAACATTAAGACACCCCAACTAGTTCTTTCAAGGAAGGTTGTTTAAAATGATATATTCTTCAACATATCTGAAGTAGAGGGGTGGTTTCGAATGCCAACATTGTTTTTCAGGGGGGTCAAAATTGTGCAAAAGTACAATTACATTTTCAAGGGGCTGTACCCCACTTATTATTTTTCTAATGTGTTCATAATTGTATTGGTTTAAGTTGTGGTACTAATGTAACTTCTGATTGACCAAAAGATGGACAATAAATTTCTTACTTTTGGAGTTAGACCCCCCAGACTTGGGCGCCCGAATAACAAAGGCGCATATTTTAGGCCTCATTAACCTCAAAGTAAACTCGCTATGAACTTCTATACCAGATTTGAATTCTACAAAGCAAATATTACCCTTAGAGAGTGATTTTCAATAAAGTTGTGGCGGGGCGGCTCTATTATACAATCTGTAACCCTCTCCACATAGTCGTTCACATTGGGGGGCGACATTTTGGGTGGTGACCCCCCTAAATTTCCAATTGCTCTAGCGGGAAAACGAATGGACTATGACGGCTCAAAATTTCACACAGTATTTTCATATCTCATCATGTCTACCACCACACCTTAAAAGCGAAAAAATCCCATGAAGTGCTGCCGGGTGCACATCTCGAATGTTGACATGGAATGGGCCTACTAAGTAGCATTTTAAAAGATAGCTTGTTTAAGAAAAACTACTTGTTTAAACAAGCGTTACCTCTCCCTTTTTTTTAATTAAAAATCAGAAAAAGACAAAACAAGACTTGGAAATTAAACTGCGAAAAACTTTTAAAAAAGAATATCTTGGTGTAAAAGAAAAACAACCACAATTTGACACAATTTTTTACTTTCCTCTACTACTAGTGTGACTTTCGTTAGACTAGACTAAATACTGAAGTAAACATTTTAAAAGAAATATCCTTGTTTTAAGGAAAACTTGTTTTACATCAAACTAACTATATTAATACAAAAATAATTAGGCTTGATTTAAATAAGTTTCTAAATATAAGCACGGTTAAAACATCAATAAAATAACATACATATGTGCACGACATTGACAAGGATAACGGACGTTGATGAATCGGGCGCTAAACCACCCTCATGTTTAAGTCTGACTCAGAGAATTCGAAATATTATTTTTTTTGGTGAAATGAAAATAGTCAATTAGAACTAAGATAGTAACCTAAAATGCACAATTCCGAAATTTGAGATGAATCGATTTTTCGTTTTGATGCATATAACATTTGTGTAGTATTACGTCCCATAGGAGACTGTGGTATACAAAAATCCGGATTCCGAATTTTATAACAAAGTTGCGATGTTCTAATATGAAGGAATTCGATTTAAGCTTAGTCATTTCACACACAGTGATTAGTAAATGTACAAGCATTATGTACATGCAAAAAACACGATTTTTTTTGAAATTGAGGGCGCCCCCTCCTCAGGAAATCTCTGATCGTGTCGGGGCCTTTAATCCGGTGATTAAGCCATTTATAACTAATACCGGGCCCAAACCGCCCGCGGAACCAACGGTGTAACGCCGTTCCCGAGGCCGGTTGGTCCCGGCAATTAGTTATCAATGGCTTAATCACCCCGATTAAACTACATGATTGGTTTTGTGGCCGCTGTCAATCAACTTCCGTTATCTTTTCCAATGTTGTCGTGTCCATCATTTTTGTCTGTTTATTTACTTTATGTTTTAACTGTGCCTTATATTAGAAACTTGTTTAAAATCAAGCCTATATTATTTTTCTGTCTTGATTTAAAAACACCAGTTTTCCTTTAAAACAAGATATTCTTTTAAAATGTTTTACTTCAGTTCAACCCATTTTTAAGTCTAGTCAATGACCTCACACTTTGATGAAGGAAAATATATACAAAAACCTTGTGTCCACATTGTGGTTGTTTTTCTTTTTCAAACAAGCTATTCTTTTAAAATGTTTTTTTTTCCGCATTTTTAATTTTACCTCAGTCTTTTTTTATAAAAAAAAAATCTTTTACCTGATTTAATTAAAAAAAGAGAAAGTAGCACGTTGTTTAAACAATTTTTTCTTAAACAGGTATGTCCTTTCCAAATGTTTTTTATTTATACTCGAACTAACTTCAATTCTATTTTGTCTTTATATTGTTTTATATTTAAAAAGAGATTCCCTTGATTTACACAATCTTTTCTTTTAATCAAGATATTCTGTTAAAATGTTTGTACATTTTTAATTTACTTCCCAGATTCGTTTTTGAGTTAAAAAGGGAAAATAAATGAGGAAGTACCTTACTTTTTAACTTATGAATATAAAAAAAAACATTGGCCTGAATCGTTAATTTTAATTCACTCGTTTTATTATTTAGTCAACCGGGACCCCAATCATGCCAATCGGCGGGGCGGGATCGCGTTAATTCCCTGGACCAACCGGTCTACGAGACCTTTTTTGAAACAATGGGAAAACATAGAACAATAGAGGTGTTAATTGCCGTGACCAACCGGCTTCGGGACCATTCGGGGCTAAAACCAAAGAAAAAAAAACGGGGCAGTTAATTGGTACTGGATAAACAAGTCTATGTAGGGTCGGAGAGAATTCGGCTCACTTCTCATGAAAGAGGGCAGGTAGGAAAATATCTTATCATGGAGACGTTCGCTCTAACTGCGGGAGAAGTTTCTCCTCGACCCGAGCGAATATGTGTGAGCGAATGATCTCTCTGCTGAGGGCATTCTATGTGACCTGCGCCCCGTGTTTAAAATAATACATTTAAAAATCTGAGTCAAGCCTTGAATTGAAAATTAGTCTCTAATAGCAAAGAGTTTGCTATGGTGGTGTATGTGTCGGAAAACTTCGATCCTGGAGCGAATACAGGGTCGAGGCAGGAGCGAGGCAGGGAGCGATCCGGATCGAGGTAGAATCGCTCCTGCTTCGGTTCTCTCTCCATTACTACACTATAGAATATACAAATCAGTCTAAAGATACTAAGAACGTACTCAAGTACTTCATTTTTTTACTCATTACGGAATAAAGCGCAATATGATATTAAAGTTTATTCCGTTATATCATATAATATATCTAGAGCGAGGAAGGAGCGATACCTGCCTCGATCCTGTATCGCTCCAGGATGGAGGTTTTCCGACACATATACCACCATAGTTGTCACTATGTGGAGTGTACGATAACCGTTTGAAAGCACAGCATACTTACATTTCTACACCTTACTATGCAAAACATCTGAGCTCAATTCCCTCTCTCTCCCTGCTTTTCTGCACATTACGGTTACTTCTTTACGATTAATCAATGCAATAGACACATTTAGAGTTGAATGGAGTTTATAGGCTTATTGTTTTATATGTTTGATTGCATTACTTCATCCAAGTCTTATATATAGCATACGTCAATGTTAGAGATTGTTTGGAGACATCCAGGTCTTTTATCAAGCATACCCCAATATTAGCGGCTAAAATGCACTTAACGTTGCCTATAAAATGTTAATTAGTCCACTGCGTTCTTTTGGAATATGTTGGATGTCTACCATGACCGTGATATACGATCGATGGCGGACATGTGACTGATGCACTCCGACTCGCATTTCCTTTTAGGGACGCCCATACCTTGCTAATATTAGTGTTTTTCCTTTTTTATTTTACCATTTTTTATTATGTTTACAGGTTTACGCTCTCGCGAATGCAATATATATCAATATATATCAATATATCAATAATATTTATATATATAGATATCTCTATATATATAATAATCTATATATATATATATATGTGAGGGCACATGGGGTCCAGTGGATCAGATCAGCGTTCGACCCGCACGATCAAAGTTTGTGGTCGAGCCCCCATGGGTCAATGTGTTTTCGTTCCTTGAGTAAGGCGCTTTACCTCATTCTCCTCTCTACCAGGTGTATAAATGGGTACCTGCTTTTATTCAATGCTGGAAGGTAACAGAGACTCGCGTGTAGATGAGGTGTGGCGACCCAACTACTACAGCAACATTTTATGGTGGAGTCTGGCCCTATCGCTTCGAAATAGCGATGGCACTCCGTTCCTGTGTACACAGGTCCGTCCCCTTTACTTTTTACTTATATATATTATATATATCTTATCATATATATATATATCTATATACTATATATCATATATTATAATATATATGTCGTAGAGAATCAGTTTGGTGATATACAAGTGCTGGATATTGAAACCTGTGTTATGTTATCACCACGTATTCGGGCATAACACCCTTTTTTCAAAGTGTGGTACAATAAATGCAATGAGCTAAAATATACCAGGCAAGAAACAAGCAAAAAAAAATCAATTAACATAAAAGGACCATGGAAACAAAAGTAAAAGCATCATGATAAAGGTTGTACAATTGTATCAAAAAAAAAAGTAACAGCCAGTGATCAACGATGCCGTAAACAAGATGCTGTAATGGTAAGGTTGAATCACCTAGCAATTAAGAGTTAAAGAGATGACCATGAGAGGGTTGGATAAGGCTACTTTATAGCACAGAGAGAGAGAGCACTAATTTCAAATGCCTGAAAAGGCAATGAAAAGAAAAAAATATCCTATTTCAAATAAGTCAAATTTTTGGGTTGAGACCACCTGGATTAAATTGCCAAGTCTGAAAAAGAACGATGTTCTGTTTCCAGACGTTCCCGAGTGGCTCCATTGCAAAGAAGAAAGGCCAGTCAACTAAAATCCTTAATAACTACAGGATGAAGGAGGGTTTGAAATGTTTTGCCACTGGAAAACCACTGAAATGTTTGAGGACCGAAGGGTTCGGTTGTCCGATCTGCGAGACGACGCTGAGTTCACCTATATACAGTTGCCAGTTCTGACATTGATAGCATAAATAAACATTAAAGGGGGATTTGGCACGAGTTAAGGATATGAATAGTTTCATCTTGATAGTTTGGCCTTCACCCAAACATCCCACCTGTAAAGTTTCGGCGCCGATATTTCCATGCGTTTTCATGTGCGAGCAGAAAACGTGAGTTCGTAAGCCCCATAGAGTATGTGTAAAATTTAATGATGGTGACACAATTGGAGGGGACATTCGCTCATTAACTTCCAAACCAAAATCCTTTAGCCCTAAGATATCACAGGGTAATGAGAAAAAATAGTAGCTTCTTCTGATACCAAAATGTTGACCCACTCGGTAAAATCTGGTTCTGGGGACGAGGGCTATTAAGCGATCGGGCCATGATCCTTTAAAGAAATGCATGTGAAGCGACTGGTGACTTCAAAAGACTGCCTTGAGGACCTTCAATATGAAGTTGAGTGTCATTACGTCACATATTTACAAGTGTTGCACCGTTTACGCTTACATGGTAAGACGATTTTAATATATTAAAACGGTACCCAAAAAATTAATTAAGTCCCCCCTCTGGGAGACCAGAATTTGTGATGAAAAAAAACTTCACTTTGATGGGTATATTTCAATCGCATCAATTCAATGTAGTGTTTATACAGGAAACCTTTTTACATTTTTTCCAGGTAAGACAGTTCCTCATTGTTGGAAAGGTATATATATAGATAATACTATGATATATATAGATATATAATAGAATAGTGATAAGATAGATAGGTATATTAGGTATATATTTATATTATATATATTATATCTTATATATTAGATATTAAACGTTTTCACAATATCACATTTGTTTGCCCAGGGTTCCTTATCCTTATGTTTATCCTATGAGCTTGAGCTCCATCCTATAATTGCACCGTTTTTGCACCGTTTTTATCCAAATCGAGTAATTTCAAAATTTGACCCCTGTTAGACTTTGACTCCCGAAAAAAAAACCAATTTCTTCACCCCCACGATAAAACTCACTTTCTTTGGTAAATGCTGACACCAATACCTACCAGAGTCAGTGAAATCAGCTTCTTTAAACTTTTTTCAAGATGAAACTTATTTTAGAGTTATTAAAATGACAATAGAAAACGTGGTACTTAGCCATGTTGGAATTAGAAACATCTGAGTTTAGACATAATGGTGTTAGACGAAGTGGTTATTAGACGAAACAGAATTAGACGAAGTGATGATAGACCGGTGACTACGAGGTTGTTTTGTAGGATTATTTATACTAAAACGCGTGCTGGAAGCATGCGGCGGTGTTTATATAACGCCATCTGGCAACTCAGCTATACTCGACAGTTTCAAAAGTCGGTCTCATTCACTATGAGTTACAATAAGCTCATTTACCAAGGACACAGTTCAGTGGATTTATTTGTACGTATATTGACATGAACTGACCTTGTGTGATCTGGGTATCATATATCATACAAAAAAATACCAGGGGTGTATTTTCTAAATACATTGGTGAATGAAAGCTACTGAACTGTGCCAAGGGAATTGAGATTTTACTATAGTCGATTCGCGTGAGACGTTCGTCCCCCTGGAGTTTTGGACCTATTCAATTAAGTCGGAGAGGGAAATGAAAGAATTCAAATGCACGTACCACACCGGATTATGTTGGAGGACACTCCGGTCATATAACTCACTCACCTGCCACTAAATACAATTTCATTCATGTATGGGAACGCACAATAGTGTATTTCAGGCCTTAACATTCCTCACAATAACATGATTAACAGAAGTCCCTGCGCCTCATTGAATTTTCATCTCCGCAAGAATGGTACGGGGTCACATATCAGATGAATCGAGTATAGCTCATAGTGATTTGTAGGATAATCTGACAGGGTTTTACCACTGACCTCTACACATGGCCACCACGTACTCGAGTGCCAAATTGTGTAAAACGATTTATTCCGTATTGAAATACGTGTTTACGGCACTCGACGACCCTCTGGATAGCGGACTGCCGCACAGTTGAATGGTCGCCGAGTGGCACAACAGGAAGTTGCTTTTTACCTATACAATATGGCGGAAACAATGCATACACCTGCTGGTGCACATATTCCACACAGATGTTCTATTGTTTGGCGCTATCCATGTGTAAAGGTCAGTGGGTTTTACGCACGTGGCACACGCTGAACTGAAACTATTTATAAGTTCACACCGGGCATAATAGTAGATATTGGAAACTGTTTTACTCCTTCAACTAATTTTAGCACGACATAATCAAGAGTTAAGGCTGTAAAGACATGAATAGAATTGAAAGAGGTTTATAGTCTTTATTCCGTATCTGCTTGATTGATTTCTTTCATCCCGGCCTTACATTATGATCAAGGATACACCGGAAACTGACAGATGAATCGCGTTACTTGCAGCTAACAACTTACCGAGACGGACGTGTTTGGGTTCCCCGTTTCCGCTACTTTGGACATAACAAAGGTATTTCACAATGTAAGGCCACTAGGTTATAGTAAATGTTTGCTGGCTTCTACCGTTTATGTTATGTATTTCAGTCTATTCTACACAAAAAGAGTGTTTGTCGGCATTGTGTTGCAGCGGTGATGATAAACGTCAGCCAGTTCAACTAGGCCCGATAATGCTGAGCGTGCATTTGGTGTGAACGTACTTCAGTTCAACAGTGGTTATCACATTTGGCCGTTGTCATTTCATCATTCACGTGCCTCGAATTGGTTGTAACGTATACCAGTTCGAGATCATGTTCACATGTGTGCAGAGCCTACTGTTAAACAAAAAAAAAAACAAACGAAGCCACAATATGCGGCACATTTAGACTAGACTTCCTCACCTGGCACTGCTTGGTATGTCTGATGGGAAAATTGTATTGTGCCACCACCCTATGAATGCTCAGCCTTAATGAATACCTGCATGTTGATAGATGTGGGTGGCGAAACTGATTCATCCCCTGTCCCTGGTGTTTAATGCATAACTCAGTGTGATAACTTACGTGAAAGAACAACGGGTTATAATTTTTTCTCTCAAATCTGAACTTTTATCGCAAGGTAACTTACTCATTGCCACTCCATGTCGCTCCGCCAATTTATGGAATGGCGTAAATGAATATCGATTGAGGGTATTAACAACACACTTGGATCACTGGCGAAATCCAAGCGTAGGATGGTAGGAATTGGGCGTATAATATCGTTCCAATTTGAAACTCGATTATTGGCCAATAAGATAGGATGTACCGTGCTCATTTGACGTCACATCATTTGCATAATAAATTGACTGGAAATCGCCCAAAACACAACCTGCCAGCAGCTATACGATTGGCATGCTTTGTTGACATATCGAACTAATTCGTCCGGCTTAATGCAAGAGCACGTAGTGACATTTTTGTCGAAATTGGGTTTTTGGTAAATTTTAAAAGAGGAATGTATTCGCGCTTAATTTAAACTATGTGTGAAAATACGTAATCGATTAGACAAGTTAATTAAATAAAGAAGATAACGGGATGAATTTAGGGACCACATCATACTCAACCGGCGGCATTTTCCGGTTCTTGCTGCCCGCTCCAGGCGGGTTCTTAATTCCGTCAATTTCTGAACCTTTAATCGGATTAATGTACTTCGCAAACTCAATGAATTAATTGAACCGCGCGGAACCCGGGCGACCGGAAAGACGCCGCCATTTGAGTATTGATTCATCCCTTAGTATTTGGCCACACTTTAATTCTGCACCTTTAACATGCGGGATGATGCGGTTCTTCGCGTTACGTTGCCGAAATTCGTAGCCTGTGGCAGAACACTAATTCTTCCCGAAGAGAAGTATGTGCATGCGCTTTATCCGTTAAAGCAATAATGGCACGTTTTTTGAAGAGCGCCCCAATTTTCAAATTTTGATATTTGGCACAGTTACGTTGGTGATTGTCTAGGAACCTATACCTCGAACGCGAGAATGCTTAAAAAAATGCTATTTATCTAAATAGCGATTTGTCATCGGAATTTGGATGCCGTTGGACTTCATCGGCAAGAGCTTTGAAATGCTACGTTTTCCTGTCCGTCCATATGAAATAGTGCCACCACCTCGAGAAAATAACCCTAACTTTGTTTTGCCTGACCACTACACCAACTAATGGAATGAGCGTAGACACGACTGGCGCCAATTTCCTCCCGCTATTCCACATTGAAAGACCGTTTCCAGCAGCCTTTGAATTATTAGCGATCCCGATACTAATTATTCTAATTAACAAAATTCCTCTCGTTTGTGAGACCGACATTTTTCGAGCTTATAAACCATTCACAGGTATAGTTTACAAGCCGATTACCAATGCACCCGTGAAAAATCTCTTTTTTGAAAAGTTTGGGGCTCTCTTTAAAAAAATTGCTAATATTGCTTAATGCAATACCAACGTACGTGGCACTTACTTGACTTGCACGTAAAGTTTGCGTCAGACCAATGCGGCTTTTATGCAGAAACTATGGGGCGGGACTCGAAATTTTGTTTTTGTGAGATCGTTTATTTGCTGGGCATTTGGGGGGGCGACTGCTTTCATTTCGCGGAATGTTTCCCTTCTGCAAATCCGCACATCCTAAATCGGTGTTCTTACTAACTTAACATTGTGTTGTAAGTCTAAAATGTGGATATACAGAAAATGATTAATCAATATGTTCATGATCAATTCAGATAGTTTCTAATGCATATGCCCGAAAATGCCCGAAAATGCAAGCGGGCAAACTTTAAAGGTGAATATCTCAAAGGCCGATTTTTGAGATGCGTGTTTTGCCATAAAAGGGTTTGAACGTAGTGGCACTTACGTTGGTCTTGCACTGAAAAGGTGCAAAAATGTAGACCATGTACGTTGGTCTTGCTCAACCAGAAAATACTGATTCACTTACCTTCTCTTTTGTAAATTAATATTTATACCTTTATCAAGGAGAAATTGATTTACTCATACAATAATACAAATCATTTCCTACTACCTGCTTCATTATGGACACACACACACCACCTATAGAATCCAAGAAACGAACAAAACATGTTAACTGTAAAATTAGTCAAATTGGCACTAGCGTTGGTCTTGCATTCATCCGACGAATTGACACCCCCCCCCCCCCCCCCTTGTTGGAAACATAGAGGATTGAACGTAGTTACTAAATATTTGAAGCTCTACAATTGTTGGTTCAATTTAACGTTGTGTAGAACCTAGCATCAAATGTAAACAACGTTCTTTGAAAGGTAACATATGGTTTTTTTTTTCCAAAAACAGGGACTCACTAGCAAATAACCACCTTCAGTGACTTCCATCAAGCCATAACTAAGAAAGTAAAACCTATGTCCCACTTTCAGTTTTTAGATATTACTTTCCCAGTTAACTTGCAATGATAGAAATAAAATTTAATTTTCACACACAAAAGACTCAGAAAATGTCATGGGGAAAAGTAAAATTATCACGTTTTAGGCACAAATGTGAACATTTTTAATGCGTCGTTAATAATACTAGACTATAAAGCCTTTGACTTGGGTATAAATAGCTTTACAGGCTCATAAATGATAGACAATTGATTTTTGAAATAACAATCAGAAATCATTCAAAAGATGTTTGTTAGTAGGCGGCATAGTTGAATCTCTAACAATGTGTTCCCCGTGGTACAGTTTGGTGTCCTCAAAACAGTTGCATATGAACGCTGACTTTTGAGTGTAGAATCCATATTACCCTTCCAATGAATTGTCGGGTTGTTTTCTGGGTAGCTTTTAGATAATGTGTTTTTGGAATATTAAGCGAAAGAATAATTAGCATAATAAATATAGAAATTATAAATATGGTCATTTTTTGGCAGATGACTTTAGTGTCCCCCGAAAATGTTACACTGGTGACATAACAGTGCTTCCATTTTTATCTTGTTATTTACTAAAAAATCTGTTTCTATACATTAATAAAAAGCGACCACTTCAAATCACACTTTTGAAAAAAAAATGGAGATAACAGTTGGTGTCCCCATTTCACTCGTGAAAACATTGAAAATCACTTTTTTCTACTCTTATTTCTAAAAGCAGTATTTTATTGATTAGCTGAATGATTATTTACTTGCATATACCCACTCTTTCTGAAATAACCAGAAAATATATATACTGTGTTCTTTGGGTGAATTTTGCATTTTGGGTGTCCCCCGTTACAGAATAACACCATTTTCCCCCCTAAACGCAGTTTGCTTTTCTGCTCCTGATTTAGTTCTATTTGGTTAATACTGTGTTAGGGCAAATTAAGCATGTCGCAAAGTGGGGCCTTATTTATGGATACCCATATGTAAGACTAGCTTATGCGGGTGTGATATCCATTTTTAGCGGTTATGTTTTGCGTCACCTTGAATTTCCTTTCCTTTCATTAACAATCTTTCTTCAGGCAACCGTCTAATGTCCTAACTTTTGACTATCTAGTCATGATCCTCGCGGCCATTTCAATTTGATACGATGGTAAAAAATGGTCGGTTTCATCTCATTTTCTATTGCTCAGTGTCGTCGTTTAAAGGTTTCGATAAAAATCTAAGGTCAAATGTCTTTCCCAAAATGGAACATAATGCCGTAGATGCATTAAAAGCAGCAAAGGACATCGCCCGATAAGAAATTGAGGAGGCCCTCATAATCGTAGTTATAGTTCATAATCAATTTTGACTTGGTGTTTTACAACTGCTTTTTCATGAATGCAAGGTGGTTTTTATCCTCAAAATACACTTGAATCAAGAAAAAATGAGAAAAGTCTGAGGGGCATGCTCTCTGGAAAAAGCAAAGCTCAGAGCATGCCTTTATTGCAACGACCAGTTACTATTTATGAAGAGTTATGAAGAAACAGGAATATGTTGCATAGCTGCCCTTTGCTATGGCGCTTGTAAATAATGCCTACGTAGACCTTTTGTCATTCATAAGCTACAAAGAGGCTACACGAGGCAGCCCTTTATAACAATACCCAAATACTAATTAGCTTACACTGATGTAGTGCAATGAGTGCTAAGATTTGGATAATATAACCGTCTTCACACCAAGCAAACTCTATTATGCAACACAAGGACCATGGCCGCGCTATTTATGCCAACAACAACCTATTACATATATACATACCATACCACACTATGAGGTAAGGCATGCTAATCTACCAAGGGCTCAGTTCAGTAGCCTTGGATGGACACATGTTAACCACCGCTGACCATGCAGGTTCTGGGTATTATAAATCATACTAAAATGCAGGGGGTGTATTTACTCAATATACTGGTGAATAAAAAGCTATGTGAATGAGATTTTAATAGTGAGAAGGAGAGTTAGCTTGCTGTGGCAGAAGGATATAACCAAGGGGGTAAGCCATTCAAAACCAGTCGTCATGCTGGGCGATGACATTTTGAATATGCGCGGAATTATTATTAGTTTGGGTGCTTGTATACACACATATCAATTCGATACAAAACAATCTCACAAAATTATCAGTTGTTGGATGGTTGGGTGCTATTGGGTGGTTAAATTTTGTCCTAACACATGGCCACACAACGAATGAAAATGACACGTCAGTCGTTTTAAATAAACCGCCTCAATGAATAACTCTTTTCACCTAAGCGCGCCGAAGCACCTAAGCGAGTGAGTAATCTGAGCACAATGATACAGGTACACTATGATTTACACCTGGCCACAGCTAACACCCATACATCAATTGTTCACTACCGAATAGGGTATATGCAAAGCGGCACCCACGTATGTGGAAGAAGCGGAGGCAGCCTGCTTTCGATTGTGGGTACTCTAGGTTTTCTTGTGGTCGGCAAAACATGGAGACGATGAATCTAAAGATGACGTAACGTTTGGCCTATCTATCTATATAGAAACCTCTTTGGAATATACACGCTACCAAGACGGAAGGTAACTGCATTTTGTTAAGCGGGTTAATGTTTTACACAAAAATACATACCTGATTTCCCTGGTGGACTTGGCTCCACGTACCAGAATAGGTTCATACAAAATCAAGTAAATTTTTTTTTAATTGTTAACTTTTAAATCGTAACGATTAGATTTCAAAAATAGAAAGATCGTATGAAAAAAAACTGGATCAGTTTCACTCCACACAAACGTTTGATGTTTATTACGATGTACACAAAGGACCCGAGTTCTCGAAAATTTCCGCTACGTGAAATCTTTGCGTCCGTAATATTTATTAAAGTGGTGCAATGTAGAAAGTGTTACATCAGAAAAGGCACGTGAATTGCAAATAATTAATACGCCATATATTAATTTTTAAAAATGATAGTTAATAACAAGATAAGAATTATTTCTTATGCATAGTTGCTGAAGGCATCGATGTTCGTTTGGTCATTAATTACAGTGAGGTTCACATAGACTAAATGCATGGTCTGCCGAGTATCACGAAACCTCTCCAACCCTGCGAAACGCTATCCGTATGTTTGTAACGGAACATGGTGACAGTTCGGGATAAGGACACATGCAATGACAAACCTTGATTAGTTTCCCTTGTGTAAAAGTAGTTGATATGATTATACGTCATGATATTAGTTATACACGTGAAGTTATGAAAACATTGCCGGGTGCACGAATATGTTCTAAACTGCATGACAATTGCTGTTTACTTGGTATTCAAATCTAAAATGGGTAATTGTTCATAAAATGTTAACCATGCATTTTGGGGCATAATGTGAATGAATAACTCGTTTCCTATTACTGTTAGTGTGAGTCTGTGGATAGAAAGACGATACATTAGATTAGAGTAACATTCTCCATCCCGCCATTGTATATACAAACAATGGGAAGTTATACGGCAGGCAATGTCACCTACGCTATTCAATTAGCTAGACCCTTTTTTAGCTAGAGATCGGATTTTTAATTAACATTAGAGAAGGTATTGAATGTACGGATAGGTGTGTAAAACGCATCACTCTTTGGCAGTAGAGGACATTCATCGATCATCAAGAAAAATGCTTGAACGTATAAATAGAGTATATTTTTCCCTGTATTTTATTCCTGGGCAAAAAGAAGTCGCTTCATACTTTCAAAGAAATCAAAACAATACTTTTTTTGGTATTAATATGTCCTTTTAAGAGAGATGACACATATGTGCAGGTCACTGTCCGCCAGGTCTTCTGGTCCGGCGATATTGTCGCAGTGGGTATCGCCAACACGAGAGTCGTCCTATATACCTCGTATGTATAATACCAACCGACACCTAACACGTTGTTAATGGTACAAGACGTTGGCCAGATCATTTGTGCTACTTGAGGGAAACAAGTGTCAAAATTTCATAGATTTGTAGGTAAAATTCCATCCATATGTTTGAAAGGAAAGATCGTTGGGGTAATTCGCGAATACAAATGTTTTCTTTCACGATTTTTCCCGACACCTGTACTGCTCTAATACCTTAATTAACAACGATGGTCTAAGCTAATTGAAGGGCAGTACCAAATATGACCGTAAATGACATTGCATAGATTGGACCGTGTTAGAACCAAACGGCTTTTTTTCAAAACACGTATATAATTTTGTGGAAACGGAGACGTCCATTTGTGTTTCCTTGTGTCTAGGGTAACTTTGTGGAATTCGTTGTGCCCTTAATTGGATGCTTGTGATTCTGTAGATGTGCCAATTTCATCTAGAAATCAATAGGAACATGGTTAATGAAATGTGGTCCCACGACCCCCCCCCCCCCGTCAACAACGAGACGGAATACCGTGTACACTTTAACACTTTAAGTGTATGGGGGGGTCCACGTCGACCCAACATTTTGTTTTAACGCTAAAAAATTGTCCAAAATTTATGTAATTTCCTAATATCACTTGTACATATTTTGGTGCGGAAAAATTCAATATTCGGGCCATGGCGTTTATACTAATTAGCATAAGTTAGCATTTTGCTGGCGCTTTTAAAAACTTATTTGCACCCTTAAAAAGTACTGGAATATTTTTTTTTAAATTTTTATTGCAGCAATGTAGATGATTTACTTCTAGTATGAGCCAAATTTTATGGAGAGTCCTTGGGAAAGTGGTTCCTTTTTCGGGGGGAATTTTGTGCGAATCGCAACAATGGTTTGTACCGCCAATTTGAATCTGGTACAACCGAGTTTTCCTTGTATTCCTGGTATGTGGTGATTGACATCACCGAGGAAGGGAAATTGTGCTGAATACGTTTTTCTATGCGAGCGTGAACTGCGCAGAACAGCGCCACTAAGATGAGATAGCGATTATTCCGATATTCCAATACCTGTTCACATAATTTGACACGATCCTTTATCCTATACAATGACGAGGTTTGGTAAAAAATCCACCAGCAAAGTGTTTACGGTGCGTCCACGTGGACCCCTTATACACTAACTGGAATGCGCAAGACCTTATACATTAGTGTTACGTTTGAATATGACGTTCTGTGATTCGTTAATTTACAGTAAGATCTACAATGGGCACTCTTAGACTCCCTGTTTATCCTTGGTGCGATACCTATTGCAGTAGAGGAAGAGCAGGTAACGTAGATCTTGTGGACTTCCTCACACCAAGGAGAAGGAAGGAAGAGGCGCTTAAGTAATTAAAATTTACGCTGCTTCCAAAAAGATGTTGTGGTAAATCTTTGTGTTAAAATCATCCCATATTATTGTGTTTTATTTTATTCGTCATATATACATTACAATATGCACCATCAAGATATTCAAATCTAATAATACAAATATGCAATATACAGAGGAACATTTAACATGATAATACACAAAGGATAACCCTTTAAGCTAAAGATTGTCTTTCAAAGGGGTCCTTATGAGATAATACAACAAACAAAAACAAAAAAAAATCAAACCATATACAACATAAAACATTGTTTAAAACAAGCTATACTTGCATGTGATCTAAGAGGTGAGTTTTAGCTTTTTTTTTTTAAATTGGATTTCAGTGAGATTGATTAATGTTGTCAGGCAACCTGTCTTTGATAGAATTATGAGGCAGCAGTAGGGGACTATCTTTGGAACTTGAAAATTAAAATCACTACGCCTCGTATTGTAGCGATGGAGACTGGAAATTTTAAGCTTGATAAAATTCTTTCATATACACTGGACTAGAACCGTGGAATATATTAAACATGATTCAAACGAAGCTGTTCAGCTCTGGTGTCGGTGTTCAAAATGCCCAAAAGTTGGAAATCACTATGGTTGATATGATATACAGTTCAAAATTAATAAGTCCCCCTGACAGGTACATTTTTCTGGAAAGGTTAGGCTCTTCAACCTGTTACAAAAATGTAAAATGTTCACTGCAATGTTACACATTTAATGTGCAAAAACAAATCACACAAAAGTTAACCTTCTCCCTGAAATGATGTAATTTATTAAATTTGATGACGAATTATAAATGACACTTTTTGTGTATTGGGATTTTACAATAGAGAAAATCACGGAGAGAGGTACCGACATGTCTAATACAACGCAAGAATACCACAGACACTTAATTTTGGTGCCAATGGGTAGCTATCGTCATCTTTCCATTGATACCAAAATGAGTACCAACGTGCCTATAAATAAGTTCACATGTCAGCAAAACTGTCAATTTCCATAGTGTAGAATGTTACCCTATTCCCAATGCACAAAAGTGTCATTTTAGTTAGTCATCAAATTTATTAAATGACGTCATTTCAGGGAGAAGATTAACTGTTGTGATTTTTTTTTGTACATTAAATGTGTAACATTGCAGTGTACATTTTACATTTTTGTAACGTTAAAGAGCCTAACTTTTCCAGAAAAATGTACCTTTGTCGGGGAAGGGGCTTATTATTTTTGACCCGTATACATAAAATCATTGCTTGATGAATCTTATTACTCTGACTGGTACTACACGTAGAAACAATTCAATGGATGCACAGCATATTTTAAATCCACACATAGCATGAACTTCACCATTAGCTAAGACATGACAAATTGTGTACTTATCTGACTCTCATATACGTATGTGCTGGGAACGATAATGATATTACATTTGCAACATACTGATAGATGCCACTATGTACTAAAAAATCGAACTATGAACTTGGCGTAGCTGAAAATAGAATTTTCGACAAACGCCCTGTATTTTGTGATAAAGGTCGAGGTAACTTCTCTGCAATAAGTCCAATTGAGTTATAACCTCCTTGCCAGCTTAGGGGCATCAACTGTTAATATGGGGAATTTCCTCTTTAGCTTTTGATCTGGGAAATTCTCTAGGAATCAGTTCCCAAAGCGGACACACCGCATCGCTTACAATTAGACCTCGTATGTAAAAGAATACTACTTGGCAAAGATAGCAAGATACGTAGCATTGGATAAACTTCCTCATCGAAAAATGTACCCAGTTTCACACTAAGTTGAAATATAACCACAAAACCACCATTTGAAGCTTTGAGAGACCATTAGACAGAAGATGGGAAACGAATTACAATGTTCTGTTTACAGTTCCTTCTGGCCCCACAATAGAACCGCTATGAGATAAAACACGTCTGAGATTGAGGAAACAAGAAAACGTCATCATACTGAACTTTAAAAGGCCCTTAATTATCCAGTTTCTTCTTTTCTAATCATCTCTAACGGCTTTTCTGAGACGCTTGCTTTTTTCAGTATATCTGGTTTCTGCTTACTCAAGGCACTTACTACTTGGCTGGTTGCTTTGCTTCTTTTCTATCGCGACGGATATTCATCATGGCCTCATTGAGCTTCTCTTATTTTTCCTCCTATTTTAATTTGAGTCATCTTCAAGTTCTTGAAAATTCTCAAGGATTGCTTTCTGGCTTTCATATAAGGGAGTAAAAGCATCATACTGACATTGGTCCGCAAATATCTTTCTGTCCAACTTGACTGTCCTTCCCAATGATGTTCATGCATTGGCTATAGCTCAATTCCCACCTTATCTAGAGATGAGTAGTGCTGATTGCATTAATAGTCCCCTGTCCACCAGTTAATACTTTTGGTACTTGGGAAAGCCTCGCTGTTGCGGACAAAATAACCAAGCAGTGGTAAAGCAGAAAGTGCTTGGCTTTGGGTCCACTCAGTCCCATCAATCCTGGCATTCTATTCTAGCTGTTGCACGACAGGTCTGTTAAGTTGACCATTTGAAGACTGTCGTGGAATAATAGCTTAAAACACTTACAAAATACTAGTTTGAGAAACAACCCCCTAAAATCTTGATATGTGTCTGCAGATCATCATTTGTCACAATGTTTCATTCAAACTTGGTAGAAAATTTAACTGCTAACCCTAAGAAAAAGTTTGACAAATATGAGGGCAATATCATGTATTGATTTCCAATAATCAATAGTTTTTGTACGTAACTTCTTCCACAATAATTCAGCTGTTATTACTTCTTCCACTATAATCGTGCTCTTAAGTACTTCATCTACAATGACAATGAAAACCTTTACAAAAGTAAAACAGCATGTTTTTAATTCATTGTTTTATTGAATGGTGTTCTTGCATCAAATTATTCTGTTACAACATGAAAATTAAATCACAGCTTTGACAGAAACTATTTTAATATTTCTGATACATAACACTGCACCATTTTTTATTAGCACCATAAATTCTCCAGGATATGTTCCCAATGCTTTTAAAATAAATGTAAAAAAATACTAAACCAGAATTATGCAGTGTGTAATTAGGATGGCCCCACAACTGTGGTTTTAAAAACAAACATTTGACTGAAAATATGCAAATGACTCATTAATATTCATAACTTGTCCAAAACGTATACAGCCACATGACCTCATGTTCTATCAGTGCACCATGGTTCATGGATGTTTATTTTGAAAAGGATATTTACATATTCAAAGTGAACTATTCTATCTTTTCTAAAGAAAAAAAAAGTGATATACAAAGATATCATTTGGGGTATGTCATATTTCAAGACACCATGACTTCATTGTATGATCAAGCACAGTCAAGTCCTATTTTCATGTATGAAATTAATACAATGTAAGAAGCTTTTTGCTAGCCTCCACCGAACAGAATGTGTATTTTTACTTTCATCTGTCCAGTGAACGTGCTCTAGAAGTGTCTTGACATCTCGGAGTTTGGCTTATTTAATCGGCAAAAAATCGTCACAGCGTCCCGAAGCCTTTCTCCACTGCCGATCTCACATTAACAGATCTTTCATGTCCTCTCTTTAGAAACCCCATTGGCTCAGTGCATGAGCCAAATTTGGAAAATTCGGTCATGGATGGGAAAGTTTAAGTAACGTAGTTACAATAAATATCAAAATATGAGTGGAAAATTGTCCACCTTTGTTGAGTATTTTGCCCTTTTTAATTTTCCCCCCAATAGTTACTCGAAAAAGATTCCGACAAACCACATCGCAGGCAAAAATGTGACGTCAAAGTGAAGACCATCCATAATTAACGTCGTTGTGACCAGCATATCGCAGTGTTTTGGTCCCACTTCAATAATAATTAAACAACAACGAAATGAAACCCTAAATATGTTCATTCTGTAACTCTTGTTTCTAATTTTATATTATTATCTTTTTCATTAATCCATCAATATTACAGTGTCCAACAAATAACAATTCGAGTCCAGACGATGTTTTGGTCATCACTTGACGTCAACGAGAGAGCAAAATTGGGCGCTTTTTGATCAATGAAGCAGTGGGGAAAAATCCCGCCGCGTTTTTCTTCGTTGTCAAGAAAACCAAAATAAAATGCCTCTATTATTGTTTAATTACAGATCAAAAAATTGTATTATTTTTTCGGGCATTCGTGATGTAATATACAGATCTTTGATGGAAATGTCAGTCAAACCTAGAGCTTGACAAAAATCTTGACATATTCTTTAATACCTCGCAATCTGCTGCTAATCTAACTAGGAAGTTGCCTTGATTGTTGATGTCCAATGCTTCTTTGAAATCACGGACTTTTACCCACTGGGTGCGTCCCGTCATCTTGCATGTCATCTGTCAGTGGGTGCTCCACATACCGCACACTGATACTGGCTTGGTTGATTTCTGTAGATTTGATGAGCTCAAGCCCACTTTGAAGGGTCTTTCCACTCTTCGGACAACCATCCTTCTCTCTGGCTCGAGATGCGCCCGAAGTACGCGATCGCATCTGCTACGGCTGTAGCCATGGATGGGGTAGTATTAACTGAACTGAGGTCACCTCTTTGGTTGCAGATATAGTTAAGGTACGAATGAAGCAAAGAAACCGTGTTCTTGTTTTTGAGAGAAACAGTTGTCTCAAAGATGTGTAAAGTAGATACAGATGGGGGCATGTGGTTTATTAGTCATCTTGGCAGGATATAACTTGATTGGGACATTTTGTAGTAATAATGTCTGAGTACAGATACATGTTGCCGAATCATGGACCATATCATGGATACAAAAGTTATGTACCCACAGTTGCCTCTTATAATACTCTTGTCCAACTCCAGTCAAAGGCAGAGGCATGTTCTTCTGGAAATCCATACAGATCACTCCGTTGTCTGTTTGGTTTTCATCTACTTTTGCAAGTCTGTGCCATCTCTTTCATCTCTGCTGATTGAATGCTCCCCTTTTCTTACATGGAGCTCATGCTGGGTAGTAAGGTCTGCAACCTTTGATTTGTTCCCCATTGGCCTCTGCAGCCCCTTCTTCTGGGCGGTGAATACCATTCACACTTGGGTCACAGATGTCGCTTCGAGGGAATCCAAAGGATATGTGTGTCTCATGGGTGAAAATATCTTGGTAAAGCCAATCTATTGCCCGTTGTTCACAGTTAAGTCGGGGTTTTCTTGAAAACGTCTGAATGTACAATTTGCTGTATGTTGAGGGATGCATCAAGATACTTTCGGTAGTTTTTGTCTTGGAACGGCTTGGCTTTCCCTTGCCGGAAATTGGGCTATGTGATATCTCATTCTCCTTTGGCTTATGTCCTCGCAACTTTTCTGTGGTTTTCATGTTTCCTCTAAGATTCTTTGATGTCTGCATCTCTCGTTCAAACCTCTTCGAGTCTTGACTCTTATTCCCATGCAGTGCTAGAAACGATGCTTTACAAACGGTCTGTGTGTTGCTACCAACAGAGACAAAACTGTATGCATAACTGAGTGTCCGCCATCTTTTGGGAGTTGGAGCCTTATTTCACAGTGTCATCATCTCATCCTAACCACAACCACGACGGTAGATGTTTTGTTTTTTCAGTGAGCCCTGGTCTCCCAAGTCATTGAAACGTGTCAAAAGATTGGCGGCTTTTTGTTTCGGGAGAAAATTTTGCAACAACTTTTACATCGCATCCCACACAGACTTTTCTCGTGCAGAATATTTTTGGCAGATGAATTTGATGAACAGTTTGGCCTGCATACAGAAACATAAAATATTGAAAATATAAATAATTTTACTTTTTTTATTTTTTTCATTTTGGTGATATTGACAATTTTTGACAGTATATAATAATTTTACAATATTCGAGTATCTTTACCTTTTGTGTCTTTTTCATTGTGATTTAAAATATAATCTTCAAAACCTTCAGATTTATATAAGTTTGCATAAAGTCTCATAAAGTTTGGATAAACCAAACAAACCTCAATAACAAGAGCAACGAGTAATGGGAACCAAACATAAAGCTAAAAAAGACCGACAAAAGCGAAGACAAAAGCGAAGACAACCTAAACAAAAACAAAACAAACAGAGAAACAGTAAGCAACATTCCAATTTTATATTCCATTTTGTTTCCCATTACTCTTAAAGTTTTAACACTTAGATTTCTTATTTCTTATTTTTTTGTAAGTTTACGTAAAACGTAAGTTCCCATAATTATTCAGATTAAAGAAAAACACAAGACCAGAAACATAGAATGAAAAAGAAGTTACAAAATAATAACAAACAGCAACAAGAGCGAAAAGAAAGCAAAACATGACAACAAATAAGGACAAAATAAAAGCAAAATGATTTCCTTTATTTTCCTTCCAATTTCCATAAAGGAAAACAACCACTATTAAAATAATGCTTATACATTTGTAATGAGCCTTAACTTATACAAAACCACCCGCAATCACCCTGCTTTTACAGCATTATGTGAATGAATAAATGTAGCTACATGTACGCAACATACGCACATCACGCTTACGCGCGTAAGGCCCAGCAACAAAGCACGCGCAACATTTATCCCAATGTACTACATGTATGCACCTTTTCTTTCGTTCAACTTTGTTTCTTAATATAACTTTGGTAAATTTTCTTATTATGAAAGCAGTTTTATTTACCTCTACTTACAGTCTATACACAGAACATGATGCCGTTGTCTGCCTTTCCACTGGAACATTGTCCGGGAACATTGTATGTAATGTGTCTCCCAAAATATTGGAACTTTTGAATTTGGTTCCTCGGCAATCCTTTCACAATAGCAAAAGCGTGAAACCATGTGACATTCTGGGTTCGCATTGCCAGCCGTCATGCAGCTTTCTTGTTCCATTGTAGTTCAACACACTTTCGGTGAAATATTCGCATTCGGCACCCGTCTACTCCTGCATATGGATGATAGACACTGGTCATTTATATAACACAAGGACAAAAATATTTCACGCGTTTCTTTAGAACAAATATTTTTCAACCTTTGCTACCCTTGACCCCTGACCCAGAAAAGGACAATAATTATGGAGAACGCGTAACTTAAACAGCAGGGAAAAAAGGCAAAATGCTATAAGCGGCATTACACGATTCATCTTATTCCGCCCAACCGGCAACAACCACATAAAACATTTATCACATTGTGGTTCTTAAAAATCTGCTGTTTTATATAGCATTACAAAATAGTGCTTTTCATTGAGAATTATTGAAGTGGTCATATCAATTCCCAGTCTAACGCCTAAATAGTCTAAAGCTCAATTTTGATTTTGTAATTTTAATAACTAAAACCATTCGCAAACCAAAATGTTGATGTACTCAATATTATATACATTTATTTTTTTATATAAAAAGAGGACATTACACGTGCCCAGTTAGTCCTGTCCGACAATGCTGAAAGGTCATTGACAGGCATGGCACAAGGAACAATGGTTTGAGCCACTATCAGTTTTTTTTTCCAAACTCAAAATGCCCATTTAGTTGCTAATGTTAGGTCATATCAACACCTTATATTACTCTTTATTGTGAAAAACAGACACTAAAGCATTTTAAAGTGATCTTGAAGATGCCATTTACGACTGTTCTGTTTACTAATAAAAGTCGGATAATTAGTTAACAAATGCATACATATTATCATTGCTTGACAATACGGCGTGTTAAGCTTAGCCACTCTTTACCTCAACCATTTCCAATACAACAGTGCAAATAAATGAACTTTGATGAACAATAGGAGTGGGGCGATTTCTTTACATTTTGAAGAAATCGCTGATAGTGGCGTTAACAAATTCCATGAGCCAGCTTTATATAGTATAAAGGACGGAGAGCCAAAAGTAACAATCTATCCTAAGATAATTATTGGAAATATTAAATGTGATTACGAAATAGTTAATATATACGCTTGGAAATAAAACGGAATAAAATATTTATCACTCATCAACATCAATGCCTTTTGATGTGTTTTGTAATTTAGTATTCAAAAGGATTGTCTTTTGAGGATTGTCTTTTTTATCCCCCTGGTTTGAAAAGCAGAGGGGGATATTGCGAGGGTGCGCATGTCCGTATGTGTGTGTATGTGTGTGTTCCAGTTTGGTTAGCTTTTCTAACCAAGGTTAGGTTTTCGTTTTTCAGTTCTCCTTCGAAAAGTTGAAGTCCGATTGAAACTAGACTTGGGGTTAAGGTGTAATAGGGGTTGTTTCATGTGTGCATGATGTCAAAGGTCATGGACAAAGGTCATCTGAGGTCATGTTCCAGACTGCCATCTTGCCAGGGGGATGACGCAAGTTTACTTGCTGTATTTTTTTTCGAATCTGCTCTTTGCCTTGGATAGATACATCATAGGAGTGGTTTGGGAGATTAAAATGTCTACCTATAGGAAGGTTTTTTGATTAACAAACCTTGTGTATAAGGTAGTGGTGGTTTTACCCTCATTTGCTTAGCACACTGTTTACATGTCATTAAATAAATCAACCATCAATTTCTTGTCTTGCGATACAACGAGGCAGATATCTTCGTGCACTTTTTTCTGGTGTTATGTTCTGGCCTGCCGCTTCTTCTAGTAGCCTCGCTCTCCACCTCAGCATGTGTAGACCTGCCTGTTTTGTAGCTCTCACATCCCCTACTCGTGCTTGCCATTGGGGAACAGAGAGGGTCTGCCTTACAGCATCAGCCTTAAATGCTGAATGTCATATTTCTACAGGGTTGAGGTTCTCTTGTCATATTCTGACGGTGTTAGAGCATTTTATATGCGGACGAGCATTATCTGGCATTATAAATGAGAATGGGCTCTTCATGAGAAAACATCTGTTCAGCTGCAGCTCAACTCTTTCACAAATTGTTGGAAACTTAATGATTCCTCCCACGATGATTACTCACTACTACTGATATGAGCTCCTCTCGATGCCCTTCCATACGAGCGTCTTGTCCAAATGCTGTATCCACAGTCATCATGTAAAACAATGTCCAAACTCCCTCAATAACCATCGTGCATAGTTCAGGCGTGGATCAATGAATCTCTTGTGGCGTTCCGTTCCCTCAGAATGTTTCTTGCTACTTGAATGTACTCCATTGCTCTTTCCAAAACGCCACAATTATGCGATTTCTATTTCTTTAGTTTGACACTTTATGTTAAGGTCCACTTTTTCTCTAGCAGCTGGCATACTACTTTACAAAAAACTTGAATGACATCTTACGTGTATAATTTGCAAGTTTTTTAAATGCAGGTCTGGAAGAATTGAGCAAAACTCAAAAATGGTCGGACAAAATGAAAAAAAATCAAATTTCTTGAAAATTCTTGTGGGGGAAGAGGTTTAGTGAGTTAATCAATAAAAATATGGTTGAAAAATTGATTTGCCTTGTTGCCATGGCAACAGGGACAAGGGGGACTTACCCCCAAATGGCAAGAAATTACATGTTCAAGAATCTCAAAAAATGAGTTTTTTTCTGCAAATCACTACTAGAATTTTTAAGTTAAGGTATTTGTTTAATGAAATATGTTGTTTTTGTATTTAAGTAATTGTTGGTGTAATAAAATTCAGCCAAAGTCATAGATGGCGCATCCTGGAAAACTCCCCAAATTGATGTTTGAAAATCCCCAATTTTGCTCTTTCAACTGCCTGAATTTATGTAAACTTTGAACCCTTTAAAATCCAGGTAGTGATTGTTTTGCATGTCCTTATGGAAATAAACATTGAGTCTTGATCAACACAAATGCACTTTAAAATTACTACTGGATATCACTTTTGTGTGCGTGTACTAGTTCATCGAAGTTGTACAATTTGTTAATTGTCTCAAATTAGTGTAATTACATTTTTCCTGTTTTTGTGACTTCAAACATAAATATGCAGTGTAGAATAACGTATTGTTTAAATTAATAAAAATATATTTTTAATGTCAAAGGAAGGAACATTTTGCCGCATGCGCAGAATTCCTAATAGCGAATAATTCCTTTATTCTTATATACTATCAGAAACGCCCCTGAAATGCATGCTGATTTGTGTTGAGTAATGATAATAATTAAATATTGGTACTATAAAGGTTTATTATGTGTCATAAATATTTATACAACCATTTTCACATTAAATCTGAATTGTAAAACAGCGAATTTAAATTTGAATCTTAATTTTGTTATGTGAGATAAACAACTGCATCAGAGCAGGTAATTTTGCTACCATTGCATAAGCAAAAAACAAAAAAAAAAAAAAAATAAAACTTCCATTTATTTCTAAGTGATTACTACTACGGAAAACAAGTATGTTCCATTTAGATTAGATTATCCACCTTAAATAATTTTCACACCCACACACAAAACAAAGAACATTTATTACTTTGTTAGTGGGTATTTAGAATCAGAAGAGGTCAAATTATATTGCTCATTTACCGGCAACTTTGCTGGGACGGGCTGTCGTTATAGTCACCCCGGTACAACACGATCACTCACACCTGTCATCAGCTCCTTGCATTCCCACGTAATGTCTACAGTAAGTTACCAATGTGTGACCGACGGATACAGTCAAATGTGTTCTTTGTTCATATTGTTTTGAATGCAATTATATTCACACTTTGGGCATATTCTTGACCAGTAAAGATACTTTTAAGTTTACAGTACCGATCCAAGTCACATTATGGCATCCATAATTAACATAGCCACAGTGCCGGTAGTGATTTGGTGAGTGGTCTATCTTAACTGACAATTTGGGCTTTTCAGTACAGACTGTGCCCCAAGTATACAATCATATTTTTGGCAGAAAACTGAAGTTCTTTTCTAACTAGAGGCAAACCGAATCTTTTCAGGATTAAATCCCCCATCTTTCATGAGATTTTTTAGTGGGTGTAATTTGGAGATCTGGTTCCATAGTTGGTCCAGTTCTGCCCTATCAAGACCGATATTCAACCAGTTAATTAATATTTGCCATAATAAAATTGAACTCAAGCACACTTTATGGAAATTAAAATAAGACTAGGTACAATGTGTCACTCTTTCATGTGATATAAATCATAAGTTTTTATAATACGTATGGTCATAATTGCCAATAACTACATGTACAATGAGAATTTCATTCTCAACATTCATGTTCTCACCTCTCTAGTTTCGCATACATGGATCCATAAAGCACACTGATCAAAGTAACTGAGGCTTCAACCCCAACCATCTTTTCTTCAGCCCGGTTTCTTGACTATGTTCCTCTCATCTGGCATCTTGAAGGCAGTGGGAAGTGGGGGTGGGAAATGGGCCACTGATTGGCCCTCCACACAGCGATTTGACCCCAATGTTGTACCACAACCAAGTCCTTAATGGCTGGTCCCAGCCCCCAAAGTTTTACTCATTAACATGAAGTTAATGATGGTTTTTGCCCCTTGAGAATGTTTCCATCTTCCCTAACAATAATTTTGTGGCATACATACGAAGGTGAGCAATGTCCCCCATTTGGTTTTGCCACGGGGGATCATGCCAGAAGAATCACACATTATTAAAAACCTCTTACTTCCTCAATTCTCGGGGGGGGGGGGGGGGAATTATCTTGTCCCCCCCCACTCAAAGTCCTGTACACCTACTGCTAGTTTACGGTGCCTCCACCGTGGGGATGGGCACTTGTATTCCAAGGTGGATATGATGCGGTGAACATGGATTACAAAATACACCCCAAAACACATAGTGTTCATTTGCACCCGACTGAAAACACCTAAACAAGCATTTTTGTCTTTTTTTTTTTTTTTTTTTTTTTTTTTTTTGCTGTGTTAAAGAAATATTTTTGTCAGTTTTGCTAACCGCTACCTAACATATAAACAATATATTCTGTCGTTAATATACCCTTACTATCTTGCTTTGCTTTACTTCGGTTTAATACTATTTTTGATGAGTTTTTGATCTATGTTTAAAGCAACTATCATTGATTCACCCGCAAGAGTCAAAATATTTGAATATTTGCAGGAAAAGCTGTGAAGGATAAGTCCTAGAGAATTGTCATAAGTTATACTTTTCCAACTGAAAAATCTACAGAAATGACAGAAAACAGCGTGATTTCCGTTCATTTACGTGTTGTAGTGAGTGTCCGTACGACCTTGCAATGGCTAAAATAATCAGGGTAAATTTGCAGGGTATGTTAGGTATTAAAAACCCCCTTTTTTCAAAAAAAAAAATAACCTTTTTGTTACAAACATGCAGCAATCTTATTTTTATGATTTTTCGTTTTTCTGATTTATCAATCACTGATAGTGCCCCTTAATTTGCATATACATCCCAAACCGTACCTCACACATTCATGTGTAAGAAAAACGTACCCTTTTTCCAATATTGCTGGTTTTTGAACCCCCTTATCAATGTCACATCGCCTGTTGCAAAAAGGGACCCTTTTAACGCATTTTCTTGTTCATCATCATATCACATTTGACTACAAGTGCCCCCCCCCCACCCCCCGGGGTGCCTTCACAGTTGATCTCTTCTAAATCCTTTTTATTTGAAAACACTGTCACCCCATAAGATTCCAGCCCACTTTTTGGTTTAAATTGACAATATACCCAGTTAGAATTCATCAATTGAAGGAAATAATATTTTCTTTTTCGTAATGAATAATTTGCAGGGGTACTTGGTAAAGAAGTGTTGCCAACAGCTTTGGTAAACATGAGGTTTTCAACACATAATCACCAATTTTATTAATATTTCTCATCAATTCCTATTGTGTAAAACAATATTTTCTATTCTAAATCCCTTAGACTTAGACGAATTCTAGTTTTACTTTCAGCGCAATTGTCTGTTTTTTAATGTTTTATAATGGCGACGATTCCCCAGCTAGAAGTTCTTATTAGAAATTAAAGGTGGAAATCTTTATATATTAGCTTCAATCATGATTATGATGAAGTCAATAAAAATATTTTCAAATGTATAAAAAACCTTATTCATAACGTATTTAAAAAAGGTGCAATGCGAGTTTAAACAATCAATTGCCTTTCCCTTCCCTCCTCTTTAACCTTCCCAGATGACCTGTGAACATTGCAAGTGACCTTTATCGCATCATATGAAAACTCGCACGCGGCATATTTTACACATCCAAGTTGTGAATTGGACTTTTACTTACCAATGAAGCCAATTTTCAGCTATTTTATAACCCTTGACCTCATATGACCTTTGATCCCTTTGGTGACAATTGGCCGTCACATATTAAGATTCCAAAGCGCATCTATTATCCAGTTCTTGCAGCTATTGGAATTGAACTTCTTGAATGAGACCATTTTTTAAACTTTAAACCTAAATTTCTAAACTTAGCTATGCCATTGTTCCATACGCTTGTAATACATACCAAAATAGAATGGTGTAGTTATAATAGTATTATAAGTGTTGCTGCGCCATAATTACTTGCTTTACAAGACAATCAACTTTAAATTACCCCCCCAAAAAAAGCTATAATTTATTTCCCTATGAACAATATGAAACATTTGCGATTGTTGGTCAATACCTTACAATCTATTAAAAATGGTAAATTTGGTACTGCTTTTTTCATGAAATACAAGTTTTTTGTTGAATGTGTGTAACAAAAGGACCAAACACATCCCAGTTATTTTCTTCTATGTATGTTTTTTTACCAAATGTTATGAAGGTTCAAATCCATGCCAAGATTTATTTTGAAAAAAAACACTAACCTCGGCTGCTGTGGCGTTTGAAAAGTGTAGTAAAATAGGGTCTGGAAAAATAGCCAAAAAGAGTGATTTTTCAAGTATCGAATTGGAGATAAAAAGAAGTGCTGAAGGAACTGGCAACACCTGTCCTAGAAAGTTTCAAACATGCGGCTTTATAGTTAAATCACCATTGATATGAATTTTCATTGTGGGGATAGTGTCATTCGTACGAACTTACCTTATTTTTCTCCCTTAAAATAGCGTAAAATAGTACATTTTTCCCCCTTAACCTTTTGAATTGCGTTGCCATGGCCACAAGACAACCAGGGATTTTAATAAATTGGTAGACAAGCATTCTGACCAGACCTATATCCTGTCAAAGTTTGGCAATAAAATTGGACGAACTTCATTTTTTTGACTTTGTGGTCGCACCTGCCTATATTTATTGACCTTGCTCTTAAGCATGTTTTTGAAGCACATTTTCGGACATTGGCATTTTTTGTACATACTGAGTTCCTAACTTCATCATTTTGGCCGTGACACTAAATCTTACAAGATAACACGCACAACGCGAAATTCAATTTAGTACACTGGCACTTTAACACAAGTACACTTGAAGTTTTCCAACTACTGTCCATTCATTTGCTTAGGACCCTCAGTTTGTTATTAATATTAGAGAAGGTAGAGGTATCGAGGGGAAAATCGTGAAAGAATTTGTATGCACGAAAAATTACGCAACAGGTAAATTTAAAAAACAGGATGGAATTTTACCTACAAAATCTATTGAAATTGACCCTTTTTCCTCAAAAATTGCAAATGATCTGGCCAACGGCTGGTAACATTAACAAATGACCGGGTGAGTTGCGTCTTGGTATTATATCTACGACGAGTAAAGAAGCGACTATCGATTGTTAGCGATACCCACTGCGAGCAATATCGGCGGACCAGACATTGAACTGCACATAATGTGTCATCTCTTAAAAGGACATGAACAAAGACGTATTGTATTTGTATTTCTTTGAAAGTTGAACGACAAATCTCGGTGTGGCAGGAGATAGTCCTCCGGCTCACAGTCCGGGAACAATGGTGAAACATAGGGCAATCGATTTAGTGATCTTTCAGCCAACATTAGTTTCACGATTTATTCGATTTGTCGTCTATGGAGCCGGACAATGAGTACTTTCACACAGGGAAAAAATAGCGTGAATTAGACATTACAAGCATTGTTCATGATTATCGATCAATGTCTTCTTACTGTCAAAGAGCGATGTAAAGTTTTGCACACACAATCCTATAAATGAAACATTCCTGAAAAAGTTCTATAATCATATTAGAAATATTCAGCTGGTTCAGATTCCTTGCGATGGATGGGAAAAAAAATTGCAGGCAGCGTTCACTAGAAGAGCAATTGGGCATTTCAAAGAAGATCAGCAGCGCTCCGGTGCATAACTACAGTGGCACACTGTAAAACAGCCTCAATCTATCGTAAAGAAATTCATTAGGCTCGTACACGACTACTTTTTGACTATGAAATGTTAAATATTACACAACTCTATATTTGTTATCAGTACATGATAATACAAATAGAGAATCAACTGTCAGATATTAAGTAATCAATGAAAACATAAAAATCATTTTAATTAATTTCAATGAATATTCTTATGTATTTAAAATTTAATAACAGTGACCAGTAGGTCAAAAGTTCAATTGATCTCACAACACTCAATTCAAATCCACAATCTTCAACGTTTTATGACTATGCTCTTAATCCCTTTTCAATAGGTGGTAATTGGGTGTTGAATGGGATGTTGAATAATCAATACTAACAGACATGCAGTAAATGTTAGTGTGAACTTTTCAGATACTAAATTTACACACAAAATATAAGCTTAAAGTCGACAGTGTACAGAAAAAGTCGACATAAAAGACTGCTACTGCCAGAAAGAGGTTTAATATGGAAGGCTTTTCAAGAAAACGGAAGGCTAACAACTTCAGGAGAAACAAGTGAAATTTGGGGTCATTTGAGGTCAGAAGCAATGAGACAAAGCAATCAGTGGAGGTGTGTCTTCTGTTGCAAATGCTGATTGGCTAAACTTTTTTGTGTGCAGAGTGATTTATTTATTGACAAGTTACAGTGTGCAGTGTCCGCGTGACTGAGTGTCCTACCACCCATCTGTCTATTGTGTTCGCCATTGAGTGCTGTATGCATCGTTCGTTTCAGCACTGTACCCAAATGGCCTCGTATACAAGGTCACGGTTTATTCCGTACATGTTGCTATTGTAGCTAGGACACTCTCTCATGGGGGACACTCAGTTTCTTTACACCGGCAAAAATTGAATTAAGGACACTGGAATTCCAATTTATAGTGTATTTTCTGGCACCGAAACAGGTCATCAATTCATTTTTTACTCACATAGCAAAATACGCAATCACTTAGAAATACTTTACGTACAATGTATCTCATAAATAAATTTGTGACATTGGTTTTTGGCTAGGTCCACTGCAGTAAGTCATTATTGGAAATGATTTTGCATATACTTGATTACATAAGATAATAACAATTTACCTATACTAGCAGTCTATACACTGATCATGATACCACTGTGTGTCTTTGCATTTTTTTCCGCTTGAACATTCGCTGTAATTTGTTTCCAAAAAGACAAACTTTTGCACTCTTTCCTCGGTAGGCCTAATCATTTTGCAATTGCAAAAGCGTGAAACTCTCTAACATTCTGTGTTCACAGCTTGTTTGTTCCATTGTAACCCAATGCACTTTCGGTGAAATATTCGCCGTTGGGCACCTGTATCCTCCTGAAAATTTGAAGATAGACACTGCTCATTTATATAACACAAGGCCAAGAAATACTTTACGTGCAATGTATCTCATATAATTAAATTTGTGACATTGGTTTTTGGCTAGATCCACTGTAGTAAAAGTCATTATTGGAAACGGTTTTGCACGTATTTGATAACACAAGATAATAACAATTTACCTTTAATAAGAGTCTATACATTGAGCATGATACCACTGTGTGTCTTTGCATTGTTTTCCGCTTGAACATTCGCTGTAATTTGTCTCCAAAAAGACAAACTTTTGCACTCTTTCCTCGGTAGGCCTAATCATTTTGCAATTGCAAAAGCGTGAAACTCTAACATTCTGTGTTGACAATGCCAACCGTCATCCAGCTTTTTGTTCATTGTAAGGCATGCACTTTCCGGTGAAAATGTTGCCGTTTGGGGCACCTGTATTCTCCCCTGAAAATGTTGAAGATTTAGACACTGCTATTAACACAAGCCAAGATATTTCAAACGCATTTTTGTAGAACAAACTTTTTTCAACACCTTTGCTACCCTCCATGACCCCGGACAAACTCATACAAAGTACAAACATTCTGGAACACGCGTAAGCGGGCATATGAATTCGTCTTAATTTCGCCAACCATCCACACCCACATAAACCCCCATTATGTTTTTAAAAATCCTGCTTTTGTAGAACATTAAAAACATTGGCTTGTCATTGAAATTATCGAAGTGGCCATACATATCAATTCCCCGTAAATAGTCTAAAGTGCATTAGTTTTGTAATTATCTAAACTAAAACCATTCGCAAACCAAATTTTATTGGAATTAAAATTCGGAAATTTAAAATCCCAAATACTTTGGCAATGTTTAGTTTTTCTTTCCAACTGATGATAGCTTACCTTTATCAATATTAACCAGCTATACCCCCTGCTGTTTCTTTTTCATTGCAATGAGAACTGTTTGATCAAAGGAACACGTATGCATTGTCCGTCGCCCTTTCCATCAGCTGAAAACAATTTGCTCTTTTCAGCCTTTCTGTGTATATACCATCAGGCCTGACTGGTGCTGCCATGCTTCCGATGCTGGACCAATATCCAAGCACCATTGGGAAGTATTTTGCTGTGGAAATATTATTTGTAAAGGATGTTATTCCTTTTCCAACTCTCCCTCCAAAATGTTACTTTGGTTATCTGATGGCATAATGTCCATTATTGATTTCTTAACTGTAAAACTCTCAAACATCACAATTTTCCAAACACATCCAGTGCTTGTATATCTCCCCTTGAAGGTCCTTGTTCTGATTATGTTGGAAAGAATTAGATCACTGAACCCAGACTGACAATACCGGTGAACTAAGCTTTGGTCAGAACATATTGGTATTATTTTCTAGTTGCATTAAACAATACACAACTCATGCATGATACTGCTTTCAACTACTTTTACTCCATAACTATGTTATCAAGCATTGTTTCTTTGTGATTTACAGCAGTAGATTAAGACTCGTCAAGGCTTGGACCCAGAGTAGAGTTTAAATCTTTGTGTTATCAACAAACTGGTTCTCATAAATCTTTTAATGATGAAGGGACCATCTTGTGTATATTATTTACAAAGAAATGTATTTTTTGTACTGAAATTTGAGGACCGCAAGATGAATAAAGTATACAAGATGCAAGCACCAAGTTCAATGTACGTGGGCCGGGTGGAGTACTATACACAATTGAAAAAAAAAAAAAATAGGGCGCCTTACTCGTAGATTAAAAGTGCAGAAAAGCACACCTAAGACAAACAGATTTAAAAATACACATAGCAATTACCAATACCTTACATAAGAACATTACCAATTATACAGCACATTAAAAAGGTGCAATAAACATAATACTTCGTATGATACGACTGCACATACACTTGACTGACTTTTGACTTGGAAGCATAGGACGGTGTGTCCCTTCGCTCTCCTACTAGTAGTCCTCCTCCATTCAGATCTTCCTTGGGCCACATGTTCTGCTTCTTGTAGTGGCATTCCCACATCGTGTTGGACTTGATCCTTCCATCTCATGGGAAGGCGTCCTGGAGGTCTTCGGGCAGTGAAGTCATTCTTATAGGCTTGGAATGGGAGTTGATGGTCTGGCATTCTGGCAACATGACAGAACCATTTCATACGGCCATTGCAGACTTCTTCTAAGATAGTCTTTGTTATGTTAAGGTCTTTGCCTGATCTCCTCGTTTCTCAGCATGTCCATTAGATGCACCACAAGGATGACCCGGAGACACCTCATTTGAAAAGCTTCGAGCTTGTTTTTCAGCTTTACGGAGTGTCCACGATTCTGCCCCTAGATGGCATAGGGAGTATAACGGGATCGGTTAAATCCTAACTTGAGTGGACCTGCCTTGAGATGTCCTGATGAGACCAAATCGGAGCTTTTAGTCTTCCAAAAAGCCCCACGCTGCCAAGTATGGTCGGCGTTTAATCGGCTTACAGATGGGACACTGTGCCCAGAAACAACGAAAAAGTCGTTCACTTAATCAAATGGTGTTATTGGTTAAGTGTAATGTCTTGTGGGTCGTCTGACATGATTTGCATTTTTGTAGGTGATTTTCATTCCCCACCGACTGCAGGCTTCTCTAGCTCAGTTTTATAAATTTGAGCTTGTTAAAGAGCAAGTTCCATGAGTGTTGTTTCGTCTGCATAACGGATGTGTTAATGCACATGCTACCCAATGGATTCCACATCTAATTTCTGGATGTCCTTCAGTTACAAATTCCAGAAAATCCGGTTAAAAGAGGGAAGGAAGAGAGGACGGCATCTTGTCTACACAACTACAATTCGAACCATCAGTGAGTCTTGCTTTAACCCCACTACTGAGCATTTTGTTTGTTGTACATGCTCTCAGTTATAGTAGATCAACTGACTTTGTCTGTTCCAATGGAGCCGCAAACATTTCAAAGAGTCCTCTCTCCAGATGGTTTGTCAAAAGCTTTTGCCTTGAAATCAACAAATTCCAATGATGAATTGGTTTATACAGCCGTTGACCAGCTTTTCCATGATCTGCCGCACGACAAACAACAGCCATCTGTGGTACTCGGGAACCTTCGAAAACCCCACTGTTCCCTCCATCAGTGATTATGAATGGGTTCTTGGATTCTATTTTGTTTTCCCAGAAACCAATTCGACAGAACACGTTCCCGGGGGATAGATAGCAAGTGATAGCTTATCTATAGTTGGCCGGGTCAAGCTTATCCCCCTTCTCTTCTTAAAGAACATGGGAGATTTCCAGAAGGAAAGCGCCCCAAATTTTTGTCGAACCCCGGTTTTTTGCATATTTGGATATGCTTACCAATCGTTTCCCTGAATGCAAGACCAACGCGTAAGTGACATTTTTTGGGTCGAAATTGAGTTTTTGGTGTTTTGAAAAGAGGAGGTGGTATTCCCGCATAATTTAAACTATGTGTGAAGATATGTAAGTGATAAAACGTTTTAATCAGAAAAAAGAAGATAAGTTAGTGCAATTCGCTTTTTCCGTTATGCAGACCAACGTAAGTGGCACTTACTTTGGTCTTACATTTTAAAATTTTTTCAGTGCAAGAACAACGTAAGTGCCACATACGGTCTTGCATTAAACATAGTTGCACATTTCAGGCAAGGACCAACGTAAGTGGCACAATACGGTTGTATGAATTGGAAAATGTTGGATTACCCAATCGAGATTGAGAATTGTATGGATATTGGAAAATTGCTGGTTACCGAAATCAAACTTGTGAAACCCACATCACATATAGTAGTCAATTAGGAACGTGAAATTCCGCAGCCTGAAAATGATCAGCTGAAAGTTGTTGTGTGTTATAGGTTATAAGAAGGCATCGGAAAGAGTTCTGTGAATGATATTTTATTATTTTTATTATTATTGAAACACAGTCTATGGCATCTACAAAGCACACAGAGAGCCTCACAAGAAAAAACATATAAAAACAAGCTAAGACAAGCAATTGAATTACAGAGACAGTACAGCAACCACCAACGAGGAAACCAGGCGGAAAGCAGATATTACCAAACATGATACAGATGGGCCTTGAGGGCACGCTTGAACCCTGATACCGACTCCCACCCTTGCACTAGAGGGCAGTTCATTCCATAGTTTTGGGGCACCTATGGAAAATGAAACATCGCAGCCTTTCTAAAAGAGCGAAGAACGAAAGGAGGCGTGAGGTCAGATGAGGAACGAAGTCGAGACTCGACTACTAAGCGTCCCCCACTATTTTGAAGAGCAATAGATCAGACAAGTAACCTGGTGCTTGGTTATTAAGACATTTGAATATATAGAGACCTAGTTGAACTAAACTCGTTTGCTGTACTGGAAGCCAGTGAAGCTGTCCAGCAAATTGGCGGAGGGCTGAGTCACGACCACAACAAAACACAAGCCGTGCAGCTTGTTTGGAGACGCTGTAAAGCGCTGTTGATCTTTAGCGCGCGCGCCATAGAATAAAGAAATTGCGTAATCTCACGAGATAGGACAACCCTCGGACCGCGCCTGTGACAAGCTTCTTGAGATACGAAGCGACGGAGGCTCCCATGATGCGTATAAGGAATTTACAGAATTGACCCTGAGTTTATAGGGAAGACATGGCATGACAATTCGGGAAAACACCAGGTTTTTAATAGAAGTATTTTTTTTATGTTTTTTAATTTTTGAGTTTTTTAACATTTTTAACAGTGTGGAGCTTGGACAAAACGTGATTGCTGGCAACACAATAATGGTTTTAGTCCTGATTGAGCTGAAGCGTGTTCAAGCAGTCGATTTCTTTACCACCTTAGCAACACAGGACGTTTATTTGGCAAGAGCACGTTCACACAGGTCACCCGCGATCCTAGGATTGAACTCGGCTAATAGCTGGATGTCGTCCCCGCACTAGCCATGACAAAGGACACGTCGGCAGCACGACAATGTCACCACCAGGAGGCGGCATCTAATGAAATGGCTGGTGGGCCAATTACGGAGCCCGGTGGAAGCGAGTAGGTTGAGGTGATACTCTCTGAAAAAGTGTTTCTTGACCGAAACTTTAACAAGGGCGGTTGCTAAGATAGAACTAAACCATGATGTAACAGTACCACCCATACCATATCTAGTTTGAAGTCACAAGAAGGATACCATGATCCACCGTCTGGCGAAAGGCGGCCGCATATCTAACAAGACCACGGAGGACCCGCGGTACCTTGATTTGATGCAAGAGATTGCAAGATGTAATTCTTAATTTCACAGATAGCAGTTCTGTACTATGGTGCCGCCTATAGGCAGACTGATATTGTTCACCAAGGCAATTTCCGTCCAACATAGTATGTGGCTTGACCTGTCGCCGCCTTCTCCACGACTTTTGACAGAAAGGTTATATTCGCAAGAAGGGCGATAGCTCTTCAAAGCATTAGGAACCAGGTATTCCTCTTGATAACGGGTGGTTATTGGATTGACTGTTTCAAGTTTGAAGGGAATATACCTGAAGTAAAGTAAGGTGACAATTTGTTATCATTGGAAGCATTGTGGGAAGGTTTTCCTTAACTAATCCTGGTGAAATTAATGCAACATCCACCCCCCCCCTCCGGTAAGAAAACATTGGCAATTTGTATACAGAGAGTGTAAATTTGGTACTCGCATGTCGCGAACAAGCAGCTATCCCGATGCACGACTACGGGGACTTCGCCCCAACGGTTCCTTTCAAGTTTTGGCCGACGTATCAGTTGTAATCGTGCAATGTAGGATCCAGCGGGACACCAGCATTGCAAGCGAAAACCAAGCAAACGTTTACCTGGTGAGGAGTCTACTGAATATTACCATACTCATTTTCCAGAGTAAGATCATCATAAAAGGGCCCTATCGTTATCTTTTTCAGCCTCACGATGGTATCTCTGTACGAGGCCGTACCAGTGTATGCGTTGGTGTAATCCTTGATGGCATCTTGCTAAAGTTGGGTTGGACTGCAAAAAAAGTGCACACACATTCCCGCCTCTGTTATAAGGCACAGGTCGCACTTTCCCGCCACATTTAGACGGAATTCATATATTATGATGTGTAAGCATCCTACATTAGTGTAAACGTTTGCTACGTTCACTAGAAGAGACTTTGGACATGTTCAAAAGATTCAGAGCGTAGCGCCGTCATAAACTGAATTCATTACACTGCAATCGCAATAAATCAATGTATTTCTTTCATCGAAACATGTCGTCAGTTCTCGCGGTTTTTGACTCGGATAGCAAAATACTTACGTGTAATGTGTCTCATATAATAAATTGTGACATTGGTTTTGCTAGGTCGGTGCAAAACAACCCGTGCACGGCTCATTCGAATGGTTTTGCGCGTACTTGATTACACAAGGGACTAGCAAATGTCAAGAAAACATACTGTTACCTTACTAACATTGTATACACTGAGGATGATATACCGGTTTGTCTCTGCATTTTTCCGCTAGAAATTATATGGGATGGCCCATTCCATGTCAACGTTCAAGATGTGCACCGCAGCACGTCTGGATTTTTTTCACTTTAAGTGTGGTTGTAGACATGAATGAGTATGGAAAATCCTGAAATTTTGAAGTGGCATATTCCATTTCCTTTTCCGCTAGAGCGATTGTAAATTTTAGGGGGGTCAGCATCAAAAGTGCTGCCCGAATTTGAAAGACAATGTTAGCGGGTCACAGGATTAGTAATGGAGCACCCCACAATGTTGAAAATCACTATCTAAGGGTAATTTGGTGGTGATATTTTAAATTCTAAGGATCAAAAATTGTTTATAGCGCTTTTTCCTTTTGGAGTTACATGAGGCCGAAATATGCAAATCGTGCATTTCGGGGAAGTTGGGAGGTCATAACTCCCCAAAGTAAGATTTTTTTTTATTGTCCATCTTTATAGTCATCAGAGTCACAAGTAAACTTCATCCAATACAATTATGAGCATATTCGAAAAGTCATAATGTGAGGTACAGCCCCTTGAAATGGTATTACTTTCTGAACACCTTTGAAGCCCCGTGAAACCAAATGTGTGACAGTCGACACACCCCTCTACTTCAGATAAGTTGAAGATACATCATTAAACACTTTTCTTGAACGAACTAGCTTGGTGTTTTCATTTTTTTCACTAACATAAATCACACTCCAAATTTCCACAACAAAGTATATGTGACCCAGATGTCATTGTACATGCACAGTGTATATCACCATATTCTATGGGGATATCAGCAAAAGTGTCTTGTTGCTGGAAAACAATGAAGACATCAGACACCAAGCTGGTTCTTTTCAAGGATAGTTCTTTATGTAGGTATCTTCACATGTCTGAAGTAAGGGGTGATGTCGTATGTTCAACATTGATTTTCAAGGGTGTCAAATATATTCAAAAATGCAAAATTATATTTTCCAATCCGCTTTAACTCACTTATTCTTACTTACCTACTGTGCTTATTATTGTACTGGTAGAATGTCCTGCTGTTTCGACTCGATTAACACAAAAAATGGACAATAAAAATGTGTTACTTATGGAGTTCGGACCCCCAAACTTGGTCCCAAATGCAAGATCCGGCAATTTTTAAATAACCCAAAAACTTAAAAGTATAGAGGAGCTATCATGATTTTACCAGATTTGTGAATTCTAAACACAACAACCAAAAATATGCCCAGAGAAGTGAATTTTAAAGTTGTGGAGGGTTCCATACAATTTAAATGCCATCTCAAAATTGGCTTCGCATCATACAGCATTTTTGGTGTGGACCAGACCCCCCTAAATTTCTGAACGCTCCTGCGAGAAAATAAAAATGGTACGCATCTCAAATTCAGGATTTTCATTTCTCATCATTATCTATCACCAACACTAAAAAAGAAAAAAATCCACGACATGCTGCAGTGCACATCTCCGAGTGGTTGAAATGGAATAGCCCCTATGTAGTCTCCGAAAAGACAAACGTTTGCACTCGATCCTCGGTGATCCTTCTTTTGCAGTAGCGAAAGCGTGAAACTCTGTAACATTCGGTGTATCCAATTCAAACCGCCATCAGCTTTTTTTTTGTTCGCATTGTAAATCACTTGTCGGTGAAATTTTCCGCTGTAGGGCACCTTCTTCCTCCTCCTGCACATCGGTAGACACTGTCTATATCCCACCATACCATGGGGGAACCACGATTATTTCACGTATTTTTAGCAGATTTTTTTTTTTTTTTTTTTTTTTTGCAATTTCAAGCGTTTGGCCCATTCACACCCAAACCTTGTTCCCCCCCCCTTATGAACAAGGTCGTCGTTGTTGTTTTGTTTTGTTTTTCACATTTATCCGGTCTATCTAATGATCATTACATTTTGCGCCATTTGACCCTGTTTTAGATTTTTTACGCAGTTAGAATTCGAGACCTTAGCTACCTTTACATGACCTCTTACGCCCAACAAAGCACAAATAATATTAGAGAACGCGGTACTTAAAGGGGGATGGTCCCCGATTAATGATATGAAGTTTTCATCTTGATACATTGGCCTTCACTAAAAACCCATCGAAAGTTTCGCGCCTATATTTCAATCCGTTTTGATGTCGAGAGCTAAAACGTGATTTTGTAAGCCCATATAGTATTGGTTTGTAAAATTAATATTGGGGTACATTTTTCGCTCATAACTTCCACCAAACATCCTTTGGCTCTAAGATTTCACAGGGTAACTGAGAAAAATAGCAGCTTCGTATGATAACCAAATATTGACCATTCCCGTAAAATCGGGGGCTTCTGGTACAGGCTAATTACGATCGGTCCATGGCCCTTTAATTAAATAACAGAAAAACATAGGCCAAATGCCTACTTAAAGGGACATAATGGCAGGAAAAAAATTGACATATGAACAGGACCCTCCCGAAATCCTTCCACGGTTTGAAAACAATTTGTGTTTACATTCTGGTAAAAACATTAAAAACAGGAAGTCAGTTCCAGGGGGAGGTGCAGTTCAATTACGTGAATTTAACATATTATACATTTTAAAGAATGTGTATACCATCAGGTGCAAAAACATTTTTGGAAATTATGAATATCTGCACATTCGAATTTACACTCAATTTTTCTTGACATCATTTCTGTAGTTGAATGTTAGCCTCACGATTATTACGATATCGGTATCATATTTATGCACAAAACGGTAACAAAACACATACATACCACTCTATCAAAATCAAACCACATTCAAACAAAATAGATATACGTAATAGTTTTCTGAACCCACATCCTTACGGTTCAATTTTTAGCTATTACTGCAAATTTGTTTATCGGCCCCGACCCATCCCAAAACGGCTTATCAGCAATATACACGTCACGAATCACGTCGCGTCCCTCGTCGCGTTGCGGGTAATAATGGTATGTGTGGTCGTCCTCCGCTGGTCGAAGAAGCAATGTGCAAAAATATCAGTTTTAAAATATGGCAATGCATGGACGTAGTTTCACCACACCATAACCAAACCAGTTCCTTGAATGACATAAAACGAAGTTTGTCACTCAAACTCTCGTTAAATCGGTTACTGTGTAAGGAACTCTATTTTAAAGGACTTATTGACTAATGGTGTAGTACCCAAGTGGTAAATCTAATTTAAAAGAGGGACACACCATTAATATTTGAAAGAGGGGGAGGTTTGGAATTTTGAAAAATAAAACACAATCGCCTAAATATACAAGAAACAAGTTTTCCCCGTCTTTCTAATAATGAAAAAAAATAAAAGGGGCGCAAACTTCCCAAATTCTCCGGATCAAATTATACTTTGGCAAGAAAAATACCAGTAATAATAAAAAACAACTTACCCCCCGACTCGACTTCGGCCCACCCCCCCCCCCCCCACCAAGTCACATCAAAAACCCCTTTTGTTGACTGACTACAATGTTGGAATTTTTCCCCGAAGGCCGAAATCTAACTTATTGCAAGTTTTTTTTCTGAATTTGTTTAACATTTTCAGAATAATAAACAATTTTAATGCAATTCCTTCAGTGTTTCACCACCCATCTTTTTTCCTGGTCGTCACTTATTGAGCCTCCCTTTTTTGGATCTCACGCAATAACCTTCCTGTTTCTGTGTCCGGCCTTTTCAATCGCCTGAAATTACCCCCATGTTTTAATTTGTCGGCCACACTCATCTCCGTCACTTTTATATTCTAGCCCGGGCCCCGGATAAAAGAAGTTATCTTCAAAAACGGAAATATTTTGAAAAGTTTCATATTCACTTCCCTGGAAATCAAATTGTCACGAGGTGACGCCAACACAGGGAAATGATAATTTTTACGTGTATTTAAAATGGACTTCATGTTTTTTGTGGTGTCGCCTGGGATACGAGTCTATTGGGTTTCAAATAGTCCGGTAAACGCAAGGAAAAACACACGTTCGCTGTTTGTGAGGAAAAGCTTTGATATCACTAACCACTGTAATCATATTCTATGAGCAAGGAAGAAAAGCATTATTATAAACACATAACTCACTAACGTAGGGAAACATCTAAGCGACGTAACTTTACGTAACGCGGCGACGTGACGTGACGCGTATATTAAATAAAGCCCTCCACAACTGGTTTGTGCTGCAACACAAAATGCAACTACAGCTGCTGCGTATCGTCCACATAAAAAAAATGTTACAATGCTGGTATGTGCACATTTCTTGAAAATAAAATAACTGGTTTTTTTTAATTTTCAATCAGTCACCACCTCCTATGTTTTCTGTGGCTTGGTTGGCATAGGTACTTTCAACAGCAAGTGATGTTTTCATGTAGACAGGACATCAGAAGTATGGACTGCCATGACATCAGTCCGATATAAAATCAGGAAGCGAGCCACTGCCCAGGACCAGATGCTCTGCTCGCATATCCTCCCCCAAAACCAGTCTGTGTTTAAGACTTAAGGTTCTACATAGGAAGAGAAAAAGACTAATATTTAAGCATACACCTTTCAACAGTACATAAATACCTTATACTCATTGGAAATGTCCTTTCCACATCTCCACCAATCATGGAACCTATTGCTCACGGAATTTTTTCACTCATACAAAGACGTCTGAAATGTTCCGAAAAGCTTTTTCGCTTCACGACAAGCATCTTGTTGGTTTGAGAGGCACAAAAAAGCTTTAACATTTAAAAACAAATGGCAATCTTGATTGGAATTGTGTGTTAAACAACTTGATTTTTTGGAATATACCCAAATACATCGACCAAAGTAAACAACTCATGACTCAACTGTTTTTTTTTTGGGGGGGGGTGTGCCGCCAGCTATATAGCTTGGGACCACTTAGCAATTCGTTGTGCGTGTGTACATGTGTGTGTGTGTGTGTGTGTTTGTGTGGTGTGTGTGGATGTGTGTGTCACTAAAATGTTAAGTTTTTTTTTTAAATGACCTCAATTGAAAAGTTGAAGTTCAATTGGAACAATACTTCTGTCTAGGTGCACCATGGGATCCCTCATATGTTGAGGATGTCAAAAGTTCATGTGCCAATGTCAAAGGTCATGGAGCGGCCCACAACTTAGTTCTTTAATTAGGTCGAGCGCGAAGCCGAACCGCGAAATTTCTATTTTTTCACGGTCCATCACAAGAATCGGTAATGCATCTCAAAATAATATACACTTTCTAACTCAAAAATTTTTTAGTTTTGTTCTTTGGTGCAAGTTATCGACTCTGACATTTTAACACACCTTTTTTGGGCAGACACCAGAGTAGACTTGTAACCATTACTAAAGTATTATCTTTTTATCAGAATTTATGACTACAAATACCTACATCACAGCTTGGTGCATATTGCACTTTTTCCCTATTCAATGTGAAGGCAGTGCCCAGTTCAATTTTTTTATTTAATTTTTAGCATGTTTGTGTGGGAGTGCACTCTATACAAGCATTAATATTTGTGATTTTTTTTATCAAAAACATTTCAAAATCATTTATATTCATGTGCATATTCAAAATCAGTCTAAAATTCATTGTATTAGTTCCCAAACAAGCTATCGTTAGATGGTTTCCCCAGGTGACCTGAAAATATTTTGTAAACCGCTTCAAATGTCCACAACTGTCAATTGCCCAGCACAAGAGAGAGTAAAGTAGGGGGACGTCGCTATTATGCTCCCCCCAGAAAAATCATATCACTCAATTTTCTCAACAAATTTGACCTTGTGCACTGACTTTCTTCTTTATAGAAACATCTTTCCAAATTACAACTTGCCTAATTTTTGTTTTCTTTATTTTCAAATATTTCAATAATTGTAAAGTAATAATTATTTCTCGCTAAGATGGAAGACCATATGATCGTCATTCAAGGAGAAAGTTGAAAAAATACGAAATTTTTTTTTTTTTAAAAGTGTTTTTTATATTGTGTTAATTTTTAAGAATTAAGATTGGTATTCTGCTGGTATTCCCTTTAAAGAAATCATGCAATTATTACTCAAACATTAACGAACCTTCCCTGAACAGTAACTATTTCTCATGGCTAGTACCCAACCCAAAGAAATACGAATTATTCTTGTCCATTTTAATCCGTATATGAAAACTTGGTTACAGCTATCTACAAACTTTGGGGAAAAAACTATTACAAAATAAAGGTTTTCACAGCAATTTATCTGTTTTTATTTATTGTTGTTGCATTTGCACGGTGCCAAAATCAATTTCCGTACCAAGTCTATGGGTAATAGGGGGGGGGGGGGGGTGAAGCGGTACAAACCTTAAAAAACAAAATTTGAGAATTGGGACATGTTTCCGTCATCCCATATGTTCCATACACATTTCCCTTCATTCATCAAAAATCCATGCAGGACACCAAGCCAATAATCCAACCTTAACCAACTGTGCCGATGAGGATTACCTAATCATACACGATAATAAACACCGGTAGACAGTTTCCTTACTCCGGTTAACATCACGATTGTCAGGTCTGTCCATCAAACCTGGGAAAATGCCTTTCGTTATTTCTGCTCAGAGACGGCACTTTCTTTAAGTGCCCTCTCTGAGGTAAAACTTCTTTGGTAAGTATTCTTGCAAGTCCCCATAGATCCAACCATATGGAGGTAATGGGATATTTACATAAAGCGAAGATGAAATTATGAAAATCACATTTACAGTTGCCTTTTTTGCTCAAATTAAACATACATGGAATGCACAGTTCAACGGCTCTTACTAATTAGTTTTTACATCACAAATGTCAGTTCATTTAAAGGGGTTTTGTTCCAAATCCTTTGGGACTCATTGTATTATCATATGGGCAGTAACATCCAAAAGTTATAATTAAAGGTGGGTGACCTCGATGTCAACGACATCGTCCCCCACTTTATCAAAATTGAGGGTTTTTAGTATCAGGAAGATCATCATTCCCCGAGTGAAATTTTAGTCACATAAAATGCTTCCTTTCGCTGTTTAAGAAATTAAAACCTCCCCAAAATGTATATTACAGTTATTAACACACACCTGGCCCATGGGCCCTATATATTACTGTCCCGAACTACTGAACCAAAAATGTAACTCAAATTTCCTTTACAAGTTAAATCCACCTTTCAGGCAATCAAAACAATTTCCAGCATTCAAGTTTACTTTTTAAACGATATCAACACATCATAAAGTGAACAATACCTCTTCATTCCTCCTTCAGTCTCCTGGATTTACACATGTACTCAATGGTTCAGGTGGCCCTTTTTAAATTACGAAAACCCATGAAGATTGGTTGTGGGGGGTAGCTTCTTTGCCTCTTCCCCTACTTGGCCTGGGCCCAAACTGCATGCAAAATTGCCAGTTGGACATCATGCTCCCTATCGCTTGCCTTTTGCATTTCTAACCTTAAATTCCTTTAAGCTTAAACCCCTTCCACGCAGCTCCTTGAGTAGTGTCAACTGGCAATCCCCATCACAACTCCTTCACCAATTCCCCCTCAAATATATCTGGGCTTTGCAATCTGGCTTTCCACTTGTTCAGCTCATCTGGGCGTCAAATCCTTGGTCCCTTTTTGATTTTCCTCCCTTAAGAGTTCACAGCACTTCTTTCAGAACCTGGAATGACTCCGCGGTCATCACGCCATTTCCAGGTGGTGTTTCCTGCTTTATTGGACTAATTTTTATTTTTGAAATAGAAACAAATGAGTTTAAGAGTATGTGGTATGATCTGATATTATTGCCCCCTAATAATCAAACCACGTAAGGTGCGTCCACACTCACTTCATGAATGATAGACTTACGCGTTTCACTGCCAAGCAAAGCACTTGAAGTAACTCCTGCGTCCCACCGCCAAACCCGCAGAAATCGTGCTTTAGACTGCCGATGGGCCCTTTTTTCCCTCTTGCTGGAAAATTTGCGGATAAGCGTTCCTTCAACTTCGATCATTATACATGGGACCTGAATGTCCGATTCACCTTGTAAAGGTAAAATTAAGCTGAAAGTATTTGAGAATTCAATTCTGCTCAACATAAAATTAGACCCTGGCCCCCTTAAAGGGTCGTGTTCCGATCGTCTTTGGGACCCCCCTGATTACCCGGAAGTAGTATCGATTTTGATAATCAGATGAAAGGCCGTATTTTTTCTCAGTGTCGCCTGAACTTTGAGCCCTCGAATCCATTACATTCCCAGATATAAACAAAAAAAACATACAAACCGTTGTTAGTGGTTATCACTTTTATTACAATTATTGATAGGCTTTGCAACCTGCACTTAATTGCGTCTACCATCAAAACCGCAGTTTGTTTGCTCACGGTACTTGATGGGGTTCTGTGCAAGTGCCAGGCTCCTCATATCAAGTAGAGAATACAATACCATAAATCGGAACAACCACCTTAAGAGATGGGGTATGTGCAGCAACATGGTGAAAGCTTACTACTATGAGTAGAACTCCCTAATCGAACGAGGCAGTGGACCCAACATATACCAAATTATACAATATACCACTTTTGTCTATATATTGCTGAGCACGGAACCGGTCCTTAAGGAGCCAAGTCGGCCGTTTAACTAGTCATTTCCTTCAATAACGGTTTGTATGAATTAGAAATTCTGGTTATCCGAATCGAACTTGTGAAACCACATTTACATATAGTAGTAAATTCATGAACCTGCACTGTCCAAAGCCTGAAAATTGGTAATCCCTGAAGTGTCATTGGTGTTGTAGGCTTGAGACAGCCTCAGAAAGAGAGTGAAGGTTAGCCTGACACATAATACCAACATCATGTGGGTAAGAAATCCTCATGTGGTAAGATCATGGCAAATTTGACAGCGCGTGGAATTTGTACCTTCGCACTGCCGCAAACTCCAAGCTTTATTGATGTGATAGAGGACCTTCACCCCAATTGTTCCTTTCAAGTTTTCGGCTCTGGCCGACGTATCGTGTTGTAATCGTGCATTGTAATAACCACAAGCAATCATGCAAGCGAAAACCAGCACCAAGTATTATATGGTGAGATGGGCGTCCTTTACTAAAATACTATCCTCGCCAGAGTAAGATCATAAAAGCTCCATCGTTATCTTTTTCAGCATCACGATGTCATCTCTGTAAGAGGATGGCCGTTGGCGAAATCCTTTAATGGGCATCCTGCTGAGGTTTGGTTTGACTGCAAAGGTGCCACAAGTCATTCCTCCTCTGTATCACAACCATTTAACGCTCCCATAGAATCTGAACTGCTGGAACACAGCGCCACCAATTCCTTTTCCGTCCGCATCGCTAATTGGCCTGCTATTCTTAGACATTCGCTACGTCATGGGACTCCATAGCAGTCAGACGCTGTTTTAAAGGCTCTGGCTGCTACTCGCTGAACAAGGAAATGAAAAAACGGTTTCTCGGTACTTGGATATCGCGAAACGCGAATCAGGTGGGGTCGAGCTGATGTTTGAATGGGTTCCTGACAAAGAACCAATTAGCCTCACTAGCTTGTTTGAAAGACTGGCGTGTGGCATGACTGACAAGCATCAATCGATAATTGAACCCAGCTAATACGTAAGAATTTTTCACGTTTTTTCGTCTTTTTCCAAATATAAACCTATATTAATAAACTTAGTCAAACTAGACATTATTAATGAGGAATATTTTGTTGCGCTTTTGACCTGTTTTTGAAGCAGGCTCGTATATCAAATGCCCGTTTGGTATTGTATTGTATAAAACATTTTTACCTTTTGCATCGAAACGCTCTGGATGTCTTCACCTAATCTCAGGGCGATTTAAGGAGGCGCACCCTGCTCCACATATTATTTGCAGAGCACAGGGCGCCGCAACAGGGTGCCGTGCGCACTGTAGTTGGTAAAATACATTTTACTCACTGACGTGTGCTGTACATCCGGTTAGTGTAAAACGCATAAATCGCATACATAAGACGCTAAGCAGAAGAATACCGTATAAATACGGCGCATAAGAGCATATCTGCATAAGAGATAACCGTAGTATACGGAGCCTAGAGCATAAGAGTGCATAAGGGATAACGGCTTTTAACATGCATTAGAATCAGAGCCATTATCCCCCCTGCCCCCGATTATTCTCCGTATGTATGGTAAATCGAATGCGTTTTACACCATCGGGCGCTTATGCTTGTAAGGCTTCCCTGGGGCTTTATGTCGTTTTACACGCTCTGCTCTGCATGCTCTAAATGCTCCGTACATACTGTTGTTCATGCTTATTCCCCCCTATGCCCTTTGTTATGCGCTTATGATACGTAGGCCTATTTACGGTTATTCTTATGCTTCTGCACTCTTATGTGTTCTTATGCGTCTATGCGTCTTATGCTCCCCCCCCGAATACATCGACCAATCGGTAATCCGCCAAGTCAAGGCTGCTGTAAGACCAAACAAATTGCCTTTTTAAGCGCCGCTTTAAACTACAGGAAAGCAGACTGGCAAGGAATCGCTGATGACCTGGATCAGAACGTGAAGAGATTGCTTCCAAAACCCCATAACTATGACAAATTTGCCCCAACTATTCAACAGACTGTCACGGAGATTGCAACCAAGAGGCTGTTAGGACGGAATACATACCAGGCTTTCCAAGGACTTTTTCTGAGATATCAAAGAGTATATCACCATGGTTTGAAGCTGAATCCTTTTCTCGCTGAAACAACTGCAAAGTAGGAGTTTCGGAGAGGATCTCCCAGACAAATTCACAACTGGCACACCTTTAATTGAATCCACCGATTGACCCCCCTAACAGCAACTCGCCCAATGGTCTACCAATCCGAAAGCTCCACGGGGATCCACAGAACCTCCACATACCCACTTCACACCCAACCAAGTTGCCCACCACTGCTTTTAATGGCAAGTGGCAGAAAGAAACCCAAGAAGAGCAAACTAGACCCATAAGAGGTAGTAGTGGTGACCCTGGTTCCACTCGCCCCTTCAACATGACGAATTGGAATCCGTATTGCTAAATTTTTCAACCAGGAAAGCATAGGCGTTGACAACATCGCTACTGAGCAACTAAAAATTCTTGGCCCAGTAGTAAAGGAATGACTTTCTTGATCTCTACATTGCTGCCTTATTTCCCACAGGTTCCCAAAGATCTGGAGGAAAGCACATTTTAAATGGCACCCTCAACATGTGGAAGATCCATCCCCAAGCCCAAGAGCTACAGACCTATTCACTCCTTAGCCATACCAACAAGCTCTTTGAACGCCTCTGCTCAATCTATCGCAACCTGTATGACGAACCCCGCATACCAAAACAAGCAGGTTTCCGGCCAGCACATCAACAACGATCCAAGTACTCACCTAACTCAACATCGTTTAGAATGGTTTCGAGAAGGTATGGTAACCGGAGCTGTTTTCATCGACCTATCAGCAGCATACGACATGTTAATCACAGATGCCTTACTCCATAAGATCCTGGAAATTACCAGGCCATCCGCTTTGAACTGAGCGTTTAGTCCGAGTAATTGCTGGCAAACAGGATGTTCCTTTGTTCAGCTAGTATCGAAGAATAGCCGATGGCGTAGGCCTCAAAATGTGGTCTACCCACAAGGGAGTGTGCTTGCACCTCCCTGTTCAACCTATATACCAACGACCACCTAGGATGCAGGAACCTGTCGTTTTAATTTAATGCAGACGTCTTGGAATTAGTGCCAAATGCCGACTTCACGTTTTTTTGAAGAGAGATCTCAAACTTTGGATGAACTCACTCCTTATTATGAGGAAAACCACCTACGTGCAAATCCATCTAAGACACCGTGTGTGCTTTCCATCTACGCAACCTGTGAAGCCAAACGTCAGCTTAAAGTTACCTGTCTGGAACTCCCCTGGAGCCCTGATGTTAACCCTGTCTACCATAGGACCGCACCCTTTTTATAAGACCGCACATCGAAAGACGAAGAGTAAAGTAATGTTCACGCAATAACATCTTGACCAACTCACGGCACAAGATGGGGTGCTCCCCACATAAAACCCTAAGATCGATCCCCCGAACCGCGCTTTCCTGTGCTACTCAATGTGCAGAGTATGCCTGCCCTGTATGGGAAAGATCAACCCATTCCAAGAATCTTGATAGCGTTAAGTGGGGGGGGGGCCTCCTGCCGCTTGTCATAGGATGCCTCCGTCCAACCCAACGGAAATCTTTGTACATCCTAGCAGAATTGCTCCACCAGACATACGTCGTAGCATAGCGGAGCTGCCAAGAGCGTAGCTGCCAGTATCCAATGTGAAGCACCCACTGTCTGGACAGATACCTGCGGCCACCGCCTTAAATCCAGACAGCGTTTTCTTAAGCAAAAGTCCAACCTCTTAACGTCTCTAGTAGGTTAAGAAAGACGTGCCATCAACCAAGTAACATCTTCGGTATTGAACCTGGTGAGCATCTCCCCCTGGAGCTGACTCCTCATGGCTTGAATGGCCGATGCCTCAATCGATTGAGAACCAACTGGCGAATCTAAGGTTTCCTTGGCGAAGTGGGGCTATCTGGGAAGCAGATCAGGATATCACCTGTGGTTGTGGAACAGCCCAACAGACATGGAAAGCCTCTTGGCTGCCCACGCTGTAGCCACAGTGCACAAACAAGGGACCTTGCGGAATTTCAGTGAATGCGCCAGACGTTGTACCCATCTCCTGCTGGATCATATTTGAGAACCACAGTGTTAATTTTCTTATGCTTATGCACCCTTCTGTTCTTATTGCTCTTTTCGATTATAAATCTGCGTATATACGGTTTAGTCTGTATGCTTGTACTCTTATGCGATTATTTTCCGTATATACGATTATCTTATGCTTATGCACTCTTATGCGATTTATGCCTCTTTATGCGATTAGGTTCCTTATATCCGGTTATTATTATGCTTAGCCACTCTTAATGCGATTATGTTCCCTATATACGGTTATTCTTATCCTTATGCACTCTTATGCTATTATGCTTATGCAGTCTTTGCTCTTATGCGCTTATGCGTTTTCATTACACTACGGCCTGGTCCTCTCAAAGAATGACGGTGCATGCGTCCGTGTTTCGTCTAGATGTAGACTAATGCCCTGTGTGTGGGCGCCCAGGCAGAATTCGAACCGACTGGAAAAAATTATGGGTCTATACGGCTCCTGCATTGTAGGGTAATTGCCTAATCGTAAATTACGTTCCCGAAAGCCCACTATTCCGAAATCCCGCTATTTCGAAATATAATATATTTGTCTATTCCTGAGGGTCCGCCATCCCCTAATCAAAAAGGCCCCCTGTTGTCCGACATTGACCTCTACTCCAAGGTCCGCTATCCCGAAAATAAAGTGCAACGAGAGATTTTACATATCGGTTCTCTAAAAAATCGAAATAACGGATTGTTGCCCTGATGTAAGCTTTCTAATCAAATAACCCCACCTGAAAGGATTAGCTGAGAATTTTTCTTTAGTACAAAATTTGTGAAATTTCGAATTTCGTATAGGACAAATACAAATTCTGCCTGTGTTTTCTATTGAAATCTAAGCAAATAAAATCACCCTTTTGTCTCTCTTTTATGCCCATTTCTGATACCAAATACAAGATGAAATCCTATTGATGTGTCCTAGTTATATGAATTACTATTATAACACAACATTGGGGTGTCCCAAAATCTCTCGTGCACCTTTAAGGAGTCCGCTAGTTCGAAGTTTGCTCAGAGGTGGTACCATGGGGGGCTCAGAAAAGCCCGACCACGCCCTCTGTCCCCCCCATGAACTGAGACCGTTTGTATAGTGTAAATAGAGAAAGAACCCAAATTCGCCCCCGCAGAAAAATGACCTCGCAACCCCTTCTTCTCCCCCCCATTTGCAAAGGGCTGGTTACGCCACTGGGTTTTGCTTTTTTATCCCCCCGGGCTGAAAAGCAGAGGGGGGGATATTGCAGGGTGCGAATGTACGTAGGTGTATGTATGTATTTATGTATGTATGTATTGTATTTATGGTATGTAAGGATGTATGTGTATGTGTATGTGTGTTCCAGTTTGGTTAGGTTTTGGTTTTTCATGTCTTGTGAGAAAAGTTTAAGTCCGATTTAAACCAAACTTGGGTGAAGGTGCAATAGGGGTTCCTTCATATGTGGATGATGTCAAAGGTCATGGACCAAGGTCAAAGGTCATCTGAGGTCATGTTCCAGACTGCCATCTTGCCAAGGGGATGTCGCAAGTTTACTTGCAGTATTTTTCGAATATGCAACAAAGTCGGCTATTCCGCGTATTAAGGTCCACTAGTCCTAATATGGAAAGGCCCACTGTACCGAATATGCAAAAAGGTCTGCAAAGCGGACCTACTATAATTTTCGGAATCGAGGACCTTATTTAATTTTCGGATTAGCGGGCCTTGCTTAATTGTTGGATAATTGAAACTTTTATAACGTTTGGACTAGCAGGGGGGGGGAGTTGTTTTTCGAAATACAGCGGACCTTGTCCTTTACCTCGGAATAGCGGAGCTTCCGATTAGCTGACTTTCGGAATTACATGATGTAACCTGAATTGCGGACATTTTTTGCCAACATTTTGGTCAAATTTGGTGTAACATAGCGACGCGTAATTAATCAATTTTGCCGTGTTATGTAATAAAAACTTGTCGCGTAATATGATTACATTTTATTATAAAACGCCCAATTTCATTACATTACACGTTTACTACATTACACGGCAGACGTTTTTACATTACGCGTAGATTATTATATTACACAAAATTATAACACAAAATTATAGTTCGCGTAACAAGTGACGCGTAATATAATACATTTTGCCGTGTTATGTGATAAAACAGGTAATGTAATAAAATTGCCGCGTAATGTAATAAAATTTGGAATTCCATTTAGACATTCGGGACTCGAAGTCGAATTTTCAAAATGGGTCTCATTAGACTCAGTAGGTCGTGATCGGTGTAGAAAACCAACCCATATCGCAAGCCATAAAGGCCATAACGTATTGACGCAAAGCGTTGCGACATTTCGGGAACGCGTTGCGACATTTCGGCAACGCGTTGCGAGAAAGTAGCAATGCGTTGCGGCGTTGGCCAATTAGAATGACGAATTTCTGTGACGTATTTCAAAAATTATACCCACAACGCGTTGCAAAGCATCTAGCAACGCGTTGTGGAAACTCACAACGTGTTGCAAGCCTTCACAACGCGTTGCGGCCTTCACAACGCGTTGCGAAGGTTCACAAGCCATAAGGGTCATAACGTATTGCCGCAACGCGTTGTGAGAAAGTAGCAACGCGTTGCGACATTTTGGCAAATCGTTGCGGCGTCGGCCAATCAAAATCATGCATTTCTGTGATGTATTTCAAAAAATAGATCCACAACGCGTTGCGGCAATACGTTATGACCCTTATGGCCTTCACAACGCGTTGCAAGCCATCACAACGCGTTGCAAGCTTCACAACACATTGTAAATTTCACAACGCGTTGTGAAGGCAATGAGGGTCATAACGTATTGCCGCAACGCGTTGCGAAGGTTTGCAACGCGTTGTGAAGGTCGCAACGCATTGTGAGATTTATATTTTTGAAATACATCACAGAAATTCATTATTTTGATTGGCCGACACCGCAACGCGTTGACGAAATGTCGCAACGCGTTGCTACTTTCTCGCAACGCGTTGCAGCAATACGTTATGGCCTTTATGGCTTGCGATAAACCCAGAGTTCGATATCTCCCTTAATAACGAATGTCTAAATTTGGAATTCCATTTAGACATTCGGGACTTAGAAAAATGTTCGAAAGTCGAATTTTCAAAATGGGTCTCATTAGACTCAGTAGGTACTGATCGGTGTAGAAAACCAACCCAGAGTTCGATATCTCCCTTAATAACGAATGTCTAAATTTGGAATTTGGAATTCCACTTGGGGAAAAATTTTCGAAAGTCGAATTTTCAAAATGGGTCTCATTAGACTCAGCAGGTCCTGATCGGTGTGGAAAACCAACCCAGAGTTCGATATCTCCCTTAATAACGAATATCTAAATTTGAAATTCCATTTAGACATTCGGGACTTAGACAAATTTTCGAAAGTCGATTTTTCAAAATAGGTCTCATTAAACTCAGTAGGTCCTGATCGGTGTAGAAAGCCAACCCAGAGTTCAATATCTCCCTTAATAACGAATGTCTAAATTTGGAATTCCATTTAGACATTCGGGACTTAAGACAAATTTTCGAAAGTCGAATTTTCAAAATAGGTCTCATTAAACACAGTAGGTCCTGATCGGTGTAGAAAGCCAACCCAGAGTTCAATATCTCCCTTAATAGCGAATGTCTAAATTTGGAATTTGTAATTCCACTTAGGGAAAAATTTTCGAAAGTCGAATTTTCAAAATGGGTCTCATTAGACTCAGTAGGTCCTGATCGGTGTAGAAAACCAATCCCGAGGTCGATATCTCCATTAATAACGAATGTCTAAATTTGGAATTCCATTAGGCATTTGGGACTTAGAAACATTTTCGAAAGTCGAATTTTCAAAATGGGTCTCATTAAACTCAGTAGGTCCTGATCGGTGTAGAAAGCCAACCCAGAGTTCAATATCTCCCTTAATAACGAATGTCTAAATTTGGAATTCCATTTAGACATTCGGGACTCAAATTTTCGAAAGTCGAATTTTCAAAATAGGTCTCATTAAACTCAGTAGGTCCTGATCGGTGTAGAGAGCCAACCCAGAGTTCAATATCTCCCTTAATAGCGAATGTATATATTACTAATCTTTCCCTGGAGATGGCCAGCGCACGATAGTGTTGAAAAAAAAAACCCATGTGCGCTTGGCCGGATTCGAACCGGCGACTTTCGTATTACATGCACGACGCTCTAACCGACTGAGCTATCAAGCTGGGTCGGTAGAAGAGCGATAGATATCATCTATAAGTGTTAGGTTCGAAAGGCGTCCTTCGCTTTCCTAGCGGATAGCATCAGAACTGTACTATTTAACATATAGATTATATTTGTTTTTTTGAAACTATTAAACTACTTAGTAGTTTACATTTCTTATAGCGAATGTCTAACTTGAATTTTTAATTCCATTATGAAAAAATTTTCGAAATCGAATTTTCAAATGGGGGTCTCATTAGACTCAGTAGCGAGGGTCCCTGATCGGTGTAGAAAGCCAACCCAAAGAGTTCAATATCCCCCTTAATAGCGAATGTCTAAATTAGGAATTCCATTTAAGGGAAAAATGTTCGAAGTCGAATTTTCAAAATGGATCTCATTAGACTCAGTAGGTCATGATCGGTGAAATAAAACCAACCCAGAGGTCGATATCACCCTTAATAACGAATGTCTAAATTTGGAATTCCATTTAGACTTTCGGGACTCTCTCAAAATTTTCGAAAGTCGAATTTTCAACATGGGTCTCATTAGACTCCGTGGGGTTGGGTCCTGATCGGTGTGAAACCAACCCAGAGTTGATATCCTCCCTCATAATACGATGTCTCAGTTGTAGGATTCCATTTAAGACATTGGGACTTAGAACATTTCGAAAGTCGAATATTCTTTCAAAATGGGTCTTCATTAAAGACTCATAGGTCCTGATCGGTGTAGAAAGCCAACCAGATTCAATATCTCACCTTAATAGCGAATGTCCCTAAATTTGGAATTTGGATTCCGCTTACGGAAAAATTTCGGAAGTCGAATTTTCCAAATGGGTCTCATTAGACTCCTAAGGTCGGGACGGTGTGGACAACCAACCCAGAGTTCGATATCTCCGTTCAATGATGATGTCTAAATTTGGAATTCCTTTAGACATCGTGACTTAGACATATTTTCCGAAAGTAAATTTTCAAATTATGTCCTCTTAAACTCAGTGGGTCCTGATCGGTGTAGAAGGCCAACCCAGAGTTCACTATCTCCCTTAATATCGAATGTCTAAATTTGGATTCCACTTAGGGAAAATTTTTCGAAAGTCGAATTTTCAAAATGGGTCTCATTATACTCAGTAGGTCCTGATCGGTGTAAAACCAAACCCAAGGCCGATTCTCCACTTAATAAACGAATGTCTAAATGTGGATCTCCATTTTTTAGAAATTTTTTTTTATTTGGGACTTAGAAAAAATTTTCGAAAGTCGATTTTTAAATGGTCTCATTATACTCAGCAGGTCCTAGATCGGTGTAGACACACCCAGAGAGTCGTATATCTCCCCTAATACCGAATGTCCTAATTTCTATTTTATATGGCTGCTAACTTTACCCAGGCTTGGTCAATGTGCTCTCCAAGGGGCAGCTGTACGCGTGTACCCTCTGCCTTCATGATTCCGCCCGTTTGATCTCACAACAGGTATAACAACCGTGCGTAGCCCACATATCTTGCGGCATGGTACCCATACTCTACTACGCATCTGCTTCGAAAGAAACAGAACACGGAACGTCAACAAACTTCACAGATTCATCACAAACTCCACCGATTTAGCATGTGTTGTGCACTGATTTCATGCGAAAATCCCCAAAATTCCAATCATGTTATTTTGCATGCAAATTAGCTACATTTGAAGCCGATAGATCGATTTTCAAGAATGAAGGACTCATTTTTCCGATAGGTAAAGGTAGAGAAACTTGCACGTACTTTAAAATAAAAATCACAAGAAAAGTAGATGAATTTCGTGTAAAATATTACCAACTGAATGTTTTTATATCGAAGTGAACTTGCATTCATCAAAGATCTGAATTATTTTCAATTAAAAAAAAACAATATTTTCGTCCGATTCTATGCATCCCTTCAACAATGTTGACGAATCCTATTCATTTGTATATCTGATTTCTTACTATTCGAATCCACAGAATGCAGATTACCTGTAGCCGCAGCTGAAATTACATAGTCGATTTTTTTCGAGGGGAGTGGTCACTTAACTTCGCGGCCACATAACATTAGCGGGATCATAAAGGGAGCCATCTAATGAATCCATGATTACTATTTCGCATAAAAGCCGGTAGGGTAACAGTGCCCTCTCTACATGAAGGTCCCTGAGCGTACCTTTTTGTGGTATAATGCCATTGGGTCATAAGGGATCTAGGCCTAGTTAAGCTTAGGTACGGCATGATTGCGTTCAGATATTAGAAATAGCAAGAAAATGAAAATAATAATAAGATACTGATGATAATACTGGGTTAATAAGATGGGACAGCACACAAAATAATTAAAAATGCAAAAATGTGTTAATGGCACAAGTCTATTAAATATGGGGTTAACAGGAGCTGGTTATTGATAAACTGCGATTGTATCAGCAGAAATACGGGGACAGGAAGGTCAAAAAAAGACGTGCAAAATAGTCGCTAAATAATTTTACGGGTTTTGTCAAGGCTATTGTAAATGTTTTGGGCGAAAATCGGAGTGGTTGTATGGGACGGAAATGAGATAATGTCAATAAAAGATGGAGCACGTTCATCACAGATTTAATCGCCAAGCTAAGAGTCACGTGATAACTTAAACCAAATTTTTAATCTCACCGTAGACAGTTTGCTGTTTGTCAGGCAATGTGAGAACGGCGTAATTAGACAGGGAGTCTAAGTAGACCCACCTCTTTTCCCCCCTCCCTTTTTTTTTTTTAATTCCCCCCTTTTTGGGAATCTTTCCCCCTCCCTCTTCCCATCTTCCACACTTGTGCCCCCACCTCTACCACCCCCTTCTTCTTTCTGCCAACCACCCACCCCCAACTCTCCCCCCCTCCTTCTTCCTCTCCCCCTTCCCACCTCTCCATTCCCCCATCATCACTTTCTGAACTCCCTTCCTTGTTTCTTACACGTGATTTATCATTCGAATGTATTTCGGCGTGTTTCGAAGTTCTCGAATTTTGAAAGCACAGGTCTTCCATTGTACTAATCTTTTCCGGTCCACACAACCACTATGATTTTTCTGCCATAAAATTTAAGTAACACACCTAATGAAAACCGTCCAATCATAAGCGGATGTTTTTAGCCATTCTTTTGTTTCTGGTGCCTGTATTACTTCTGGAGGGCAATCGAGCAGTTAACGTTTCCAGTTCCTTACCGCATACTTAGGAAACATAACAATCAAATCAAACCGTTTTTTTACCCTCTCGGAATTCTGTGAATAACATCTGTATGAAAAAAACACAATTTGGAAGGAAATTAATACGATTGTGTGGTCAAGGATCCATGGTATAATCTGAATCAACTGGTGATTATGAATTTATTTTTGCATGTTGCAACTTTGGCCAGTGGTGTGTACGTGCGTAAATCCATCGGAATGGAAGAAAGGGAGCGCTGCTTACAAAAACCTGCATATTGCGGTATTTTCAGTCGATTTCTTTCATTTTTTCACACTGAACGTATGTTAGATGGGTTTTGTTTTATAAAAAAAAACACGAACCCATAATGATTAAGTGATCGGTATTACGGTAAAGTTCCGCCTTTAATACTTGCCCACAATTTTGTTTTGATTCTCGTAGAATATACACAAAAAGTTCATTTTCTAAATATTTGATAACGTAGTGTATTTTCCATAAGTTTTGATTTAATAAATCCAGAATCTTATCACTTTACTGACTACTGAGTTTCCTTAGTGTTTATGTAAATTATAAGTTCTTACAGTTCATACTTAGCTTCTACTTTTCTTCAAGTTTCTTCTGAGGAAGCCCCTACTCTTGTGCCTTCGTTTGTGTCCTCAGACGATACTTCGAGTGTATCCTATGCGGGTCATTTTCAGTTTGTACAGTAATTCGCTTTCCTTTAGTGTAGCCGTCAGGCAGTACCAGAACTTAAAGAGACATGAGGAGATTTCCAGAAAGAAACGCCCCCATTTTGTTCTCGAACCTAAGTGTTTTTACATATTTGGAATGCTTACCAATGTATTAGATCACACCTGAAGTGAATAAGCCGAATACGCCGTCTTTATGTATTAAGATGATGATTAGTAGTTTCTGTCGTGCACGACAGAAAGTCAAAGTTTGGTTTTCTATGGGGAACGATTACGATAGCAGGCAAGTTCAAAACAAGGTTTGTGGTTTTCTTTTGCACCTGTTTGTCCAAAATAAACCTACCAAACGTTCTCGGTTGGTGGTCTACAACTGATCCAGTGAAATTAGAGAGAAATTCATTCCTAAAAAAATCTCATCCTGGCACTTTAACTTTTCCGTCCCAAGTCCAACACCCTTTACCATGTAGCCTCACGTACAAGATCGTTGGCACGTTTTGACAGATGCTGGGTATATGATGTGAGCAACTCCTGGATTCCCATCTTTGTTACATCTTAGTCTTTCTGTTAGCTATCACCTTGTTACCGTACATCGTGCCTAATAAATTGGACTACGATCGCCCTTGGTTTGCCGTGGTTAGGGCGACCAATACTTTCGTGGGGAAAGGGGGTCCATGGAGCCCATGGACCCCCTATGGAAACCACTTCCGAAGGAAATTTGGACGCGAAAATTTATACCACAATGCAGGGTCATAAGACAATAACAATTTAAGCAATAAAATTTTGAATTTCACAAAAGAAACAGAAAAAAATTGGGCCACACCCCCCCCCCCAAACAAAACGGGTACAACCATTTCAAATTCGGAAAAAAAAAGAAACACAAATTACACGGCTTCAATTTCCACAAATGGCAATGAAAAGAGTTGTTACATATGGTTCGGAAAGTACACAAACTACCTTTAATAACACAATGATTATTTGTTTAAAAGAGTTCATATTTTTGTAGGTGGCATTGTCTGCCATTGGTTTTTACAGTGGCGTTGAATCAAAGTGTCGCTTATAAGCATGATTAAAAGGTATATTTTTATATGAGATTTATTGTTAATTACATGAATATATAAATTACTTAAAACAGGCAAATATATTTCTTAATTGACTTCTTTACTTTAATATTTATACCGACACTCTCGTTGGTGGACAGGGGGGAACCTAATTATCTAACGGGGCGAAGGGTTTTATAATTTTTTTTCATGAAAAGTTACGCAAATACAAGATATATGAGTCTAAACGATGTCGGTAGTCGTTAAAATGGTAAAATGTATTTGGGCTCCCTAGGACCTCCCCCTTGTAGTTTAAGAGATAACCAACGGTTGCTGGGCCGTCGGTTTTAAAGCAATAAAACAATTTTTGAAGAACGCCCAAAATTTTAAAAATTTGAGATTTTTGCAGATGTTGTAATTGTCTTGTAAAAACTATCTATACCAACGAAAGACAATGCTCAAAAATACATATTTGCCATAAAAAGAAACGATTTTGTGATTAAAATCGGGATTCACGATGTAATTTAACGGCGGAGCGGAAATCCCAAATTATTGGCCCGTCCAAGATAAGAGTGCCACCTCATGAAAATGACCCCTCTACTTGAATGGCTGAACCGACGGAACCTCTGTTGGATGAGCGAAGACACGTAAATAGCGTAATTTCCCCGGCTATTCATCTTTGAAGGACATTTCAAGTAGGTATTGAATTATTTTCGGAGATGCGACACATAGAGAGTTTCTAGCTCTATCATTCATAGGTAAGAGTACTAACCAAATACCAATGTAACTGTGCAAGAATCTCAAAATATTTGGAAAATTGGGGGAGCTCTTCAAAAAATGTGCTGTTGTTTCTTTAAACATGGTTTCTCGCCGGTTAACCATAAGAACTCGCCGGTTCCGCTAAGTTCTTTCCCATTTGAACCGGTGTGAAAGAAATCATTGTCCGGCAGGTCTAAACAAAATCAAGGGAGTCCGGGCTCCATAGACGACAACGGAATTAAGCGTGAAACTAATGTTGCGTGAAGAGTCAACTGAATCGATTGCCCTATTGTTCACCATTGTTCCCGGACTGTGAGCCGGAGGACCATATCTCCTGCCACACCGGTTCTATTGTTGTAAATAATGAACCGTGGTTTAATCACCTTGAACCGCCAGTCAATCGCTGTTTGAGCTTTGAAGCCAAACCTAATAGTTTCAGATTCGATAGGGGAGTAAAAAGGGAATTCCCAATTTATTTACAACAACTAAATCTGGAGTTCTTTTAAAAAGGTTACCAAATATTTTTTGACCAGCTTTAATAGTTGGTAGTAAAATGTCAATACCAGTACATTCCGTATTGGGTACATGCGGACTTACGTGCGAGGGCGTACCACAAATGGGAATCGTTTCAGAAGCATCTTGAGTCGGATTTAAGATTGAAATGTCTTCACCGTTAATTCTAATCTTTGAGCGATAGCAAAATATCGTAGCCTTTGAAATCAAACCCCCCCTTTGAGCAAAGCGGTTCCTAGTTTTAAAATCTAAGGCAGAATGTGGTCCAACATTAAAACACCCTATATGTTCACTCTGAATTCAAGTTTCTTCAACTAAGGTATGACAGTGTTATACGAGACTTTGCTGAAACTAAAAATCCCATCAGAATGTCTACTATGCATTAAGACATTTTTGTGTGCAGGCAGTTGTGATGGGAAATCTAATTTTACAAACAGGAGGTTTTGACATTGGGGCCAAGTTTGATATAAAATTGGACCGATTAAGCCCAAATTAATTGGTCGAGCTATGATTTTTAAAAAAAAAGGCGGTTTGTTTTTTTTTGTCCATATTTTTAAAACTCATAGCGAGACCAATTCGTCATGTGAGTGCAACAAATTCGTAACTGACATTTTTGGCGAAATTGAGTTATTTATATAATATGAAAAAGTAGATTATTACGCTTAATTTGATATACATTTCAGGTGATAGTCTCATTTATTGCGTAGAGTTAGTTATTAAGCTAAATAGGCTTATTTAGGTGCAGATACGACTTTGTTGCACTCAAAATTGAATTTCTGTTGATTGCAACAAAGTCGTAACTGGTAGATACGACTTTGTTGCACGACACGGGAAAACTAGTATGTAGATACGACATTTTATTCTTGTAAAAAATTTCCCAAAATATTCTGTGAAAAGAGCAATTTTATTTTTTACCAAATTTATGCTAATTTTTGCTAATTTCGGCACAAAAACCTTAAACATATAAAAAAAGGTAGTTACGACCTTTTCCCACTTAATATTTACACAATACTAATTTCCAAGTAATTGATGCAGCGTTATTAGGATAACCTAGGCCTATTTAGGTGTAGTAGATACGACTTTGTTGAACACTTCAAAGTTGAAGTTCCAGTGTCGTGCACTAATGTCGTAACTGGTTAGAACGACTTTGTTGACGACCAGGGAAAGCATGCGTTGGTAGGGAGGGGTCATTATTGACCGCCAGGTGGGGATGGAGGATTTCGATGGGGGAACCCGAAATTTTTTTTTTGTAAATGAGAGGGGGAACGTGAAATTTTTCATCAACGCGAGAGGGCGGAACATGAACTTTTAAATGGGAAAATCGCATGAATCAAGGGGGGGGAACGTTAAATTTATGAACGAAAGCGAGGGGGGGGGGGGGAACGCGAAAATTTTTTGCCGAAAAAAAGTTGAAAATCCTCCATTCCACGGACCACTAAGTAAGGACCACTTACATTACGCCACTTTATTAGCCAATCTTAAATTAGGGATAAAGTGGGAAATTGAAATATTTATGAGATTTAAAAAAAATTATAGTGTGTAAAATTTATTTTCATTGAAAAGTCACAAAAAGAATGAACACAACAAAATGCTTTACTGTAAAAGTATGAAAAGGTGATACGCTTTGTTGCACTCGCATGACGAATTAAGATGGGGGACGTAAAATCATCAATTTTATCATTATCATGTTTGGATCGATATGTTCACACACTTGGATTCCCCAAAACATAATGCAACATAGGAGGCTAAAATCCTTTTCAAGTGTATTAAGACGCTTGTTTTCCCAGGCCTTTGGCATGCGACATAACTTTTTTTGGTTTTTATAAGTTTTCTCCTTTATGTGAAGTTTTTCGGACAATAGACAAAGTGATAATTTCATCCCTATCTTCTAAGAGCGCTTTTTCTGGAAGCATTTCTGACAATTGTCGCACTAAATGCTTTTTTATCTGGTGTGTATGCATGGACACGTCTGTATTTGTTAAAAACATTACATTTTAGTATGCCGTTCAAAGTTTCTTTTCTCAAAGGGCGGGGGGGGGGGGGGGGCCTCCGACAATACACCACCTGATAGGGTTTCAATTGTTATAGTAGGAATTTTTATTCCTGTCAGTTCATTAAAAGTTTGGTAGACGTTTCATATAGAAGTCCCATTGATGCAAATGAGGTATTACACTGATTCCGTCATGCGCTATATGATGTTGTGCAGTAGTGCTTGACGGAACGAATGGCAATACCTCATTGCCATCAATGGGACTTCTATATATGAAACGTCTAGCAAAAGTTTTTGGGGCGAGTCGACGATTCTATTCCTTCTGAGAGGTTGTATTATTTACCAAATCAATACAAAAGAAATTCGATGTCACGATACCGGATCAGATTAAGGCCATAATTAAAAAAACGTCCCTTTTCTCACAAAGAAGAAGGTAAACTGCAGATCAACTCTGAGCATTCAAAAACATAAGAAAATGATACGAATAAGTAATTATTACTCACCAAAGTTCTTTTACGTCACTAAGGAGTATTAGAAACTCTGATACGTTTATATTCATTCGTCTTGTTTCAGAAATAATATTTGACAGCTCGGTCCAATCATTAGGTACGTGTTTTGGTCGCTCATAACAAACTACAATATTTTCGTGGCCTAATCCTCCTCTTCACCCAGCTTTGATGTTGAAGACACTTTATCCATTCTTTGATTGATTCCAAACAAATGAATCGATTCGATTAGATCTTGTATGAAGCCTTTACACATTCAATACAAAAAAAGTTCAGGTAAAATGGGTTCAAGCATTTTATTCTGTTGAACAAAGTTGAGCATTTCAGCTGTTAATACGGCTTTTTATTTTTTGATCTTAAAGGTCCCAGGAAATGAGATGATAAACCTACACCAAATCTTTACGGGGCATTCCATTCCAATAAACAGGGCCACAAAAAAGAATGCACTACCAGTGACATCATTAGTGAAACTATTGATTTTCAGTCAGTGCCATGAATAGATTCACACCAATCACCTGGAATTTTCTATTACTCTCTGAAACATTAATATTTTCACTAATGATGTCATCACCAACCCAAATATTGAATGCTTTCTCGTCCCTCCTTGTAGACTTGACACAAACCACATTCTTTTGCATTTCCTGGGACCTTTAACAGATCCCCCCTCCAAATAAATTCGTACCATCGACAATATGCGTTTACTGAAAGGAATAAAAACTCAGACTATAATTGAAACGTCAGTGTCTTAAGATTACACTTTAATCCAAAGCATTTCTCACAATTTCTCACACTGGTAAGGTTTCTTGATGCGATACGGCGGTACGGTAAGTACGTATAGCCTGTTTCTAAAATTGAAAACGTTAATTGAAACCAGCGTTTGAAAATTCTCAAGACTGGAATAATGCCGAAATGCATTGTGGGAAAAGGGATGCGGCCCGTAGCGATAGCGCGTTCACTTTTCCGTGTTTGCGAGCACCGAAGTACCCGACAAAAACGTTCAATTTTCTCGCTAGGTTCTATAGGTTCAGACCCAATTACGGTACATATTTAAAACAAAACATAAATAACGGACCCTCTGATGCAAAAATCTCCATAGAACCCCTTCGTTTTCCAGAGATATTTGAGATTTAGTTTCATTTGCATGCATTCGCTATGACGGATTGATAACGTTAATCTCTCGCGCAGTACTAATTTAGATAATATTTTTCGGAGTCTGTGACACAGACTACGCACTTTCCGCACCGCCATATTGATGCGATTACAAAGACCATGTCCATTAACTGTTTCCTGTGAAATGGAATGTGTAAGACTCGCCTTTCCTGCAAAGCATTTCTGACAATATTCACACTGATAAGGTTTCTTCTTTGACTGGCAAGAACAGAGGTGATGGTCAAGAATTCTCTTATGTGTAAACAATTTCTGAGAATAACTACATTAATATGGTTTCTCCTTTGTGTGATAATGAATGTGACATTTCTTTCTCTAATACAAAGCATTTGTGGCAAACCTCATGCTGACCTGGTTTCTCCTTGTGTCTTATAAGACCGGTCTTCTGTTCAAACATTTCTGACAATACTCGCACTAGTAGGGTGTCTCCTCTGTGTAAGAATGTGTTGAGTCTGATGTGTCTTCTGTCAGGGAAGAACAACAATGGGAATTGAGTGTGACAGCCTGCCGATCCCCGTAAGCAAATTGTCACGTTTTGTTCATCACACTCCGTTTGGAGCTTCCGCGGTTGGGAATATTGCGAGAGCTTCGACAGCAAAGGAACATAACAACGGCCCATAATGCAGTGGGCACACAGCAACCAGCTATGCTATGTCCAATGCTATGTCCTAACAAATAAATTAGACGCAATCGTCCAATGGCGGTGCCCTGTGATGTCACCAATTTGCTGAGTCACAGTCAGAGGCTTGCTTCTGTGCAAAACATGCTTGCACCGATATGGTTTCTTGTGTGTGTGTGTGATAATGAATGTGACACTTAAAGGTCCCAGGGAATGCAAATATAATTGATGTGGTTTGTGTCAAGTCTACAAGGAGGGGCAAGAAAGCATTCAATATTTGGGTTGGTGATGACATCATTACTTGATTTTTCAGAGAGTAATAGAAAATTACGGGTGACTGGTGTGAATCTATTCATGGCACTGACTGAAAATCAATAGTTTCACTAATGATGTCACTGGTAGTGTATTCTTTTTTGTGGCCCTGTTTATTGGAATGGAATACCCCGTAAAGATTTGAACTAGATTTATCATCTTATTTCCTGGGACCTTAAGGTCTTTCTCTCCTACATAGCATTTCTGGTAGGGTTTGTCATTTGTGCGAGTTAGAATGTGTTCAGAAAAACGTGTCTTCTGTGCAAAACAGTTCTGACAATACTCACACTGATACGGTTTATGATGGTGCTTTTCAAAGAGGTTCTATATAGATAGAGAGGCGTTACGTAATCTTTAGAAATCACCGTCTCGCATGTTTGCCGACCACAAAGAAACATAGAGTACCAACAATAGAAAGCAATGGCTGCCTCCGCTTCTTTCACATACTGTGGGTGCCGCTTTTGCATATACACTAATCGGTAGTGATACAATTAATGTATGTGTTAGAGGTGGCCAGGTGTAATAATAGTGTACCTGGATCATGTGCTCAGATACTCTTTTTTCCATTAGGCAATGCGCGCTTAGGTGAAAAGATGTATTCATTGAGGCGGGTTTAATTTAAATCAAGACGACTATGATTGTGTCATTGCATCGTTGTTGTGGCCATGGGTAGGACAAAATTTAACCACCCAATAGCACCCAACATCCAACAACTGAGTTATTTTGGCGGATTGTTTGTATCGAATTGACATTATGTGTGTATACAAGCACCAAACTGATAATTATTCCGTGCAATATTCAAAATGTCAGCGCCCAGCACGGACGACTGGTTTTGAATGCAGTTTCACCCCCTGGTGCTTTTGTCCAAAGCATTTCTGACAATACTCACACTGAAATGGTCTTGTGAAGAATATGCATTGATGCGACTTTTCTTGCTGCACACAGTGTTTGTGTTGCAAATGTATATATTTCTTTCTGTGCATTGCATTGTGCTGTCTTAGTCTATCCAATGATTGCATACACATTCCACAATACCTACACAGAAATGGTCTGTATCCTCTCTTTGCGATTTCTAATGCTTGTCTGTTCATTTGCATATTTGGTTAAGTACATTACCTTTAAAGGTATCACATCACATTGGTTGCATTTAGGTTTTACAGAAATGGAGTCCTCGTTTGAAGTTGTGAGCGGGCAAATAAACAGGTCTGACTTGAGTTCACATCTGAAAAAAAAATAAAATGAACCCAGTAATTGAATCCCATTTCCATCATATAACAAGGCGGTTCTCAAACCACAAAGGTTCTCAAACCACTGAGGGTGTTGCCATAGCAGTTGCAATTTGACGGTATCAAATGTTGACTACATTGACCATACAACTATTTGTAGTTATTTGACCTTAGATGACCCTACTTGACCTTGAAATGACTTTCACAATTTTTGGTTTGACCACATCCGCAAAGTTTCATGACATACCACATATTGAGTGAGTTGACCTTGAAATGACCTTCAAAATTTTCGGCAATGAATGCTCACTAGTTACTACAAACAACACCCATCAGTTTTCATGACTATACTACCATGTGTATGGATTTGATCTTGGATGACCCCCGTATGACCTTGAAATGACTTTCACAATTTTTGGTTTGACCACATCCGCAAAGTTTCATGACATACCACATATTGAGTGAGTTGACCTTGAAATGACTTTCACAATTTTTGGTTTGACCACATCCGCAAAGTTTCATGACATACCACATATTGAGTGAGTTGACCTTGAAATGACCTTCAAAAATTTTTCGGCACTGAATGTTGACCACACCCACCAAGTTTCATCACCCTGCTACAATTGCCAAGGGTTATAGCAATTTAATCCTATTTTGACCGCATTTGACGTTTGACCCATACCCCACCGTCGAACTCATCTACCGACTACTTGCGTGACATCCATGGTGCGAAGTATGGCACCCATACTTGCGTAGATCAAAGATATCGTGGTTTTACAAGGCTTACAACAATATCCCTATTTTGACCCTATTTTTTTGCCATTTTGGCTTGAACCATCCACCATGGCCCACCTCCGACTCATCCACCGCTTCTTGAATGTCATCTATGGTGCGAATACGGAAATCCATACTTGCTTCGAACTAAAAGAATATCGTTTTTACAAGGCTTATAACAATATACCCTATTTTTGACCAAATTTTTTAGACCATTTTTGACCATATTTGACCTTTGCCATGGCCATGAACCACTTACCATCTCAGCCAAACCCATGAGATGCTCTATGTTGCCAAATGGCAACACGCCCACAATTTCTAGATCAGGAGATATTGGTGGGACACACACACCACGCACACACACACGCAGGCATTTCTTAGTCCACCTTTGCCAACTAAAGTTGGGGGGGGCAAACATGCAAGTTTTTAATAAAAATTTGCAAATCATTATAGTAATAGACCAATCAGAGCAAATATGGAGGAAATTAGCTCATTAATTATGCACACATTATGACAAACAAGTGACATGGGTATTACTTGCATAGACCATTGCCCCCACATACCAAGGTGTCAAATTTGGACATGGTGATCTTGCAGAGTTCTTTTTAGTAATTTAAGAGGCTAAATCAGAACAAATACTTGCAAATGAGCCTTGTTCATTTGATACAAATGATGACCAGTGCATGGGTTTATACTGCATCCTCCACAAACCCCACACCCACCCAATTTCACGTTCACATTGGAACTATTAGATCTGTTCGATTTTGTTAATATTAATGCCAATTATAGTTTTTCTTACACATGTGAGTTAATTTAGTTAAACCAAATGGAAATAGTCCAGTACAATTCTTTACGTTTTAGAGTCATGATTATGCAATATTAAAGGTTAGTCCATCCCATCTGCAATATAAATAGGCTTATTTTGCAGCAGTGGCATAGTGGTAAATCAATGTAATAAGAATAACAGGGGTCCCAAAATAGGGCCATGTGAAATTCACAAAATATGACATTTCGCCATTTCAGATTAAGCTATGTAATCCTTTGTTTATACCAGATATCATTTTGGATCCAAATTATTTTCTTTTTAATTTTTTGTGTGTGTGGGCACAAGTGGTGCATTTGGATATCAACGACCACAATTAATTTAAGGATCAGCTGGAAAATTTAGCTGCATACATATCATTACCCTAAAAGCAACTCAAAGATAGCAAACTCCTTGGTTGGGCCCAGTGGTTGCTTATGACCAACGATAGGGTGATAATAACCAATTATTATGCTGCAAAACAAATTTATAGCTTTTCAAAAGAAAGCCCCTGTGATTTGGCCCAAATGACCTTTGCCCACACTGTGTATACCACATTATGAAACTTGGGCCAGTGGTTTTTCTGACCGAGTTTGTGTGTCTTTGAACAGAAAGACAACCAATTACAGACTCTAAAACTGTAGCAAATGAAAGAATGCCCTTTAATCCACCCACATAACACTTGACCCCAATCTGTGATACCTTACACGGGCCTCTGGTCAGTGTTTGTACTGACCCAGTTTGGTGAATGTAGCATTTGATTTGTGACACAAGAAAAACAATCGATATATTTTCAAAGAATTCCCCTTTAAAGGTCCACTGGACTGGCTGGTAGGACATTTTCTTAAATTTCTTAATTTGCGAACCTCAACAAGTTATCTGATCATATCGCAACACAAGATTTTTAAAAAGTGACATGGGAAAGTGTTTTGGAAAGTGTAACTTTCAAGGATAACATATAACCCGAACGACAGGGCCGTCTCCTGTTTTCGCGAACGGTATCCAGATGCTGGAGGTGGATTTGACCCGTTAATGACGTCAGAGTAACACGTTAGAACAAAGCTCACATCGTGACACGTGCACAGTGCCCTGTATAACAGCAGGACCAACAGGACATCAACACGATGCATGACTTCATGACATACTGCATGACGACGAAAAAAAAAACCGTGATCTATAGCTATTATTTAATCATTATTTAAACAATTATTAAATCAATTCAAATTTAGAAAATTTACTGTGTGAAACACCTGAAGCGACGAAGTCTGGTCTTGGACGAACAAAACCCATAGGCCCATCTCTTCTTGTCGGTTTCTTTGTCTGGGAACTTGAATAAAAGCTAATAAAGCTATTCTCTTCTGATTCTCCTTGTCGGTACGGTCACCGCTGGCGCTGGTGCAGCCGTCGACAATACAGCGCATTTAATCGTAATTTTAAGGCATCAAATCAAGAAAAATTATGCCATATGATACAACACGTACGACGCATATCACAAGAAGTCAACTGTGTACGTACGCAAGAAAACAGGGCCACGCGCACGTCTGTTCCACGATGACGATCATGACGCGTATCGCGTATTTGTTACTCGGACGTCACTTCTGGGTCACGCTTGCCAGCGCGATAATCACTTTCATTTTGAAATTTCCTTTGAAAGCATGTCCAAAACACATGACATTATGCCCAATTTTTATCAAATATACGGTTTCTCAATTACTGCTTCATGCAGAATTTACATTGATACCAATACATACTATGAATGAAACCATTTTTGGTGGTATTATAAGTATGTTTAAAGCATGTCCATGGACCTTTAATTGGCCCATGTGACTTCTCACCCCAATCGGAGTACACCGCATATGAATCTGCCCCACTTCCTACCACCCAAGTCCAGATTAGTAAGTACCTCTTTGCACTAGTGACGACGACACAAAAACAAATTGATAGATCTTCAAAGAATACCAATTTTAATCGACCCACATGATTATAAGTGAAAAAGTGCATAGTTTATTAATTCTACACGTTTTGCTTCTCAAAACATTAACCTTGGGGTCTATTTTGACCTCTTTTTGGCCCTTTCTGGGGTCAATTTTGGAGTGAAATTTTTCAAAGATCCACTCACTAATAACCTCATCCCCAGGACCCACAGATTTGATCAGATGTGATATTCAAAAAAAATGTTGTCTGTAGAAAGGTACAATTTGTCTCTTTTGCCCTGTGAAATCGTAGGACTTAAAGATATCTAGATTATGAGTGAAAAAGTGCATAGTTAATTTACACATTTTCCAATTTTGCAGGTCAATATTGCTCTTTTGGGGCATATTTGACAGAAAATTCCAAGAATTAGTTTAATCTATATACTACCAATATATTACAAGTTTTAAAATGTAATGTAAGTAGAATGATTACCTTGCCATTTTTAACTTTTACTGACTCATATTTTGACCCCATATTCCAACATTCAACATTCAAATTCTTCTTGAATCTACTGCTATAGAGTGGAGAAAGTGAAATGCTATTTTGAAGTTGGAATAAATACATCCCCTTTCTATGATTTCTATCTTATTTGGGTAAATTTTAACCCTTTTTGGTGTCAATTTTGAATCTAGGTTCCAAAAATCATCTTCTCAAGTACAGTCTTCTTCTTATCGTGTCCAAACACTGTGGTTCTCAAATATGATCCAGCCAGAGATGGGTACAACGTCTGGCTGCTTCACCGAATTCCGCAAGGTCCTTGTTTGTGCATTGTTGCTCCAGCAGTGGGCAGACCACGAGGTGTTCCATTGTCTGTAATGCTGTTCCACAACCACAGGTAGTATCCTGATCTGCTTCCAGATAGCCCCACTTCAAGTACAGTGACTTACCGTCATATGCATGTGCAAATAGTTCCCATTTTCTTCCAAATGAAACATCAGTATTGTACCCCCGTAATTTCTTTAAGTTAACATATTTAAATTTCCCCCTTCCACCCGTGTCCTCACATTTCTGTCGCGCAAGAAGCGTTGAGGAAAAAATAAGCATCATAAATAAAGTCTCCATATTTTGATTCTAACTATATGACCATCCTGGATCCTGCCATTTGCATCGACACAGGGTCACCCCGCAACAAAATATGCAGGCATAATAAACACATAGGCCCACGTTGCTGCATCAGCACAGCTATATCGACATGGTGTTTTTACCCATACTGCATACAGTGATGTGCGTCAGGTTACACAGACACCTTCAATCTGTTATTTTTCTTATGTAACTGAATAGTTAATGACAGGGGGGGGGGGGGATCTTTGGTACACAGTTTGGCAAAAATAATTATTTTTTCCTTTCTTGACCAATCCAATGACCCCCCTTAAATCAAGTTCCCATGGGGCTAATGGAAACATTCATAGTCCATTTGGTATGCTTTAATTTACTTTTTATCCCATATCTCAATAAGTGCTGAATTTTCACAGATAATTGTGGAAATTAGAGATTAAAATTTACTTTTTGAGATATGAATTGTTAAAGTGGAAAAAATTAAATATTGCAGCTTCGATAAACAATGCAAATTAGAGGTGTGCATAGAGGTCAATGTTTCAGGTCACTTCGAACACAAGCTCATTTGATCACCCGGACTCACACTTTGCGAATAAAAATGAAAAAGTGCGAAAACCAGGGTGCCCCATCGAAAAATCCAAAATGGCCGATATTGTCAAAAATATGATTTTTGAACATAACTCTGTTATTTTTTCTCAATTTGCTTAATTTTGGTGGCAATTAATACCCATGTTTTGGGGTGTTAGGAATCATGCTATGCAACTTTCATCTCACGATAGCCTTTTCGTTTTTCTGAAAATGAGGTGTTTGCTTAAAATTGAGCTCTGAGGGCGCTTTCCCATAAATGCGCATCCGATTGATAATGTTGATTTTAACATTCAAAAGTTGAAGAGAGTTCATTATGAACACTTGCAGAAAATTTGACTTGCGTGGTGTTTGCGGTTTTACAACTAGAGGCTTTTTAATGGTCATCCAAAATGCACTCCATTGAACCCCACACGTAAGAAAGTTGGTTGACCCCTGTGTATCCTTGAAAGTGTTGTCGCAAATTTTAATTGATGCCCACACGGAAAATTTTCGAAGTGTACACAGCGCTAGATCTTTCAAAAAATGACGAATCAACAATTCTGATGATGGCCAACCAGTTAAAATTGAAAACTTTTGATACGATATTACCGCCGCCTGCGTGACTCCTAGGTGAGACTAATCAAAAATGCTGTTGTTGATATTTCGATTCGCCAGACTACCCATAATCCTTCACGAATTTGATCATCACATCGCAATGCAACATTCGAAATTGTGCTGCAACTTTACCATATTTTACAAAAATTCTAGAGGGTGTCCTCGAAAGATTATGTCACCATTTGATGTAGAAATGTGTTCTTTAGAGATGACGTTTTGTTTTCAGGTGGACACCCCTAGGTTTTAATGGCATTTAATTTTTTGCTGCATCAGTTTATGTGTAAGCACGTGGTGTAAGCAAAATTGGCGCTGCCGTTTTCAACTTACCTGTTTGCCAGTTGAATCATTGTTACACTATTGTAAACGTGTTACACTGTGACCTCATGGACGGTGTGCACAATCGTTCAGTATTGTTATTTACACCATTCCTAGGGAATCTTTACGAACGCCGACGTACGTATCAATAACCCTGGGGCGGGATCACATGAAATGGATATTGGTGCAAGGCTGGGCGCTTCCAAACATGTGGCATTCGGTGACAGAGGACTCAAACAAATAGGGTCTTTGGTGAAAATTTTTCCCCCCCCCAAAAGGGGTCTTTAGGTGACAGTGGTAAACTTTCCAAAAAATGTGGTCTTTGGGTGACATTTTCAAAATACATGGGTTCTTTGGGTGACATTTTCAAAATACATGGGTTCTTTGGGTGACATTTTCAAAATACATGGGTTCTTTGGGTGACAGCGGTGCTGAAAATTGGGGTCTTAACTCTTTGCGCCGAAGTGCGGCAGGCCGAGTACACTTGCTCAAAGATGAATGTTTGGTCAATTTATTGTCCTTTTTCTTGTTATAAACATTTCCAAATTATTTATTTTCATGGGCGTGAAAATGCATTTAAATGAGTCAAAAGAAGACATAGCCTTTGTTGGTCGTTTTTAGATGGCATCCCAAATGACCTACAATATTTGGAAAGCCATCTCAAACGCCACTACTGACTTATGTGTATAACTTATACACAATTGCTCACGTGCAAAATAGTTTAACAGCCTTCATACCCTCACCCTCCACGAGGAATTGCCCCCCCCCCCATGGAGTTATTACCAGCAATATGGTGCCTCTCATGCCCCGCGTGTCAATCACTTTTCTTGTCCCTACTTGTTTATAGTGTGACTTGTCAAAATAATAACCTCCACCAAATTAAAATTTATTCGGATGTCGGCCGGCAAGGGGAGACTCTATGAGCTTAACGTTTTGTACACGTTTGTTTTGTTTGTTTGTTTTTTGTCAAAATACACAAAAATGTGAAGACTGTCATCTGTGATTTGGTCAGAAATTCTGCGTGAGGTACTTCATAAGGTTTGGCAAATAGTTTTTCCAAGAAGTACCAATCCAAAGTCGTCCTCATACACAATAGCCAAACATGACCGAAATACTAGCGGGGTCAAGCTAGAACAGGCGACCAATATGCCAAAATTGTCGTTAATCAGCTGGCTAATTCTGTTTCAGTGACCGGTCCTGTTTCAGTGATCGCTCCCGTTTACTCAGCTAGCGGGAGACATCCCACTAGTTAACATAGCAGGCAACTCTTTTGTCCTCTTTCAATTCATGTCAATATGGGATGCGGAAAGCCAGGTGGCATTCTTTTCAATAGTAGTTAACTCTTTGTAAGTAAGTTTGACATTTTATGTAACCACGGATTCGGGTCAATATATTTAAACTCATGAACTGGCAACCATACATTACATTGTTATGCGTTCCCGACATACAGTGCAAAATACCATCGTACTGCAAATGTCACGTGTTTTGTGCCATGTGACTAAGTCTAGACATTATGAGTCACGCAGCCCCCCCTAATACGATATGTACTTTTTGGGAAAGCGCCCTCGCAGTCCAATTTTAAGCTAAAATTGCCATATCGAGAAAACGAAAAGTCATGGTGAGATAGAAGTTGCATAGAATGATTCCTTGCATGCCAAAACATGGGTATTGCCACAAAATGAAGGTGATTAAACAAAAGCTTATCAAGTTATGGTCAACCAGAGCATCAATGATGCAGTAGCCTATAATATGATGCCATTCAAAGACAACAACAACATCCTTTAAAGTACCTTTATATATATTTACAATAGAATATGGGACATTAATACAATTTTGTTTACCAATAGTGGTAGACGTTTCATATAGAAGTCCCATTGATGCAAATGAGGTATAGCCATTCATTCCGCCAAGCACTACTGCACAACGTCATACAGCGCATGACGGAATCAATTGTACTACCTCATTTGCATCAATGGGAATTCTATATGAAACGTCTACCTGAATTTTAAAGCTAGGTTTTTGGTGTCTATATTAAATACCGGAGTATTAATTCACATCTGAGATGAACTTAAGCCAAAAATGTTTTTATATGTATGATAATACAAATGCGCCTTTAATCATTGCAATATTAAATGGTTACTTCATTGTCATACTTAATTTAACTAATAAATATGATGTGAACCCCACCTAAATATGCCACACTAATCTGAGCTTTAATTTCTTTTTTTTTAAATTCATTTTCACTTGATATGGACTTCAAGTGATGTAGGCTTATCAATAGCCAATCATGGAGTAGGCCTATGTAAACTTTATGACTTAACAATGTATTTTTAGCTTACATGTAACCAGAACCACCAAATATGAGCCTGGCCATACAAGGACACATTCTATGCATTATAAAGTGTGCCCTGGTTTGCAAGCAAACATATTTTTAGTTCAGTATACTTTGGTAAATGCGAGAAGTAGAATGAAGTGCAGTGGAAAAAATCCTTCTTTTGATTATGGAAAAGAACTTTCCATATATTTATAAAAAACAGAAAGCGTTCCATATGCCCCCCCCCCCTTTAAAATTGTTACAGGGAGGAAACAATCTTTTTATTTATAGGTTCTTACACTAACAAATACCCTAACCCTAAGGCCAAAAATAAAAAATGTTGCATGTAGAACTCTGAAGAGGGGTACATATGGAACTCTTGCCAAAAAGAAAACAAAACAAATGAAACTGGCTAATAAGATAATAACCTGATAATGGAATATCACGTAGGCCTAAGGTAGTACATGTTATAGGTGAAAATGAATTAAAAAAAAAACATCTTCAGGAAAACTTTTAAAACTTTGTTTAACTTTTTATATCAATAACAGGTTCTTCACAATATAAACAAAACTTCAATTTTATTTAAAATTTATGTTCTTGTATGTGAGTAGGTCTACAATATCTACATTTTGACTTGTTTGAGACAGATTATTTCATGTTAGTAGCTTTGAGGTAAGTATTTGCAGTTACAATAATTTTTAGATGCTGATGTACTATTAATTTAATCTTTGGTTTATTTCAAGATCTATTAACTTGTTATCTTTTAATTCTGTTAACACTTCAAAGAGTAACATGTCAGGACAAGGTTGGGTTTTTAACCTAACTAAAAACATTCACACAATTGCAATACAACTTTTCCAAGATCAAGTGCAAAATGAAATGGGTAGTAGAAATTATGTTTCTTATTTGATATGACAATAAACTATAGTGTGAAAAGACAAATTACTATCTATTAATATTTAGTCATTTGTCTTTTACACTATATCTAATTTGCCACATTAAATAAGAAACATAATTTAAAAGGGCTAAGGGCCTGATCATAGATTTTGTGACAAATACTATATTCCGAGTATTCAATATTTGTTATATAATGTTTCAACAACAAATATCTTTCTGTGATGTTTGTTGATGAAAAGGTATTCTGACAAAAGTATTGTTCAGCTAATACCTCCCACAACTAGAGTCTAAGATGAAAATGACTTGAATATAACCACTGCTAGTTGACAGCATAAAAGTTGAAATGAAACCAAGTATGGTCAAGTGAAAACCAAAATTGAGTATTACTATAGAATGCCCCAAACGCAACATCTGCTCAGAATTTTCAAAATCCACAACATAACTTTTCAAAGAAATGTCATTACTTGCATACCTGCAAGTTTCAAAAGAATTGGACAAGACATGAGAGACTAGTTTATGAGATACTATTGGGTTTCCTACTCTAATTTGCTACGTGATGACAATAGCCTATATATTATAGGCTAAAAATATGATTTTTGGCCAATTTGGCGGCCATTTTGGATTTTTCGTTGGGCCATCCTGTTTTTCGCACTTTTTAATTTTTTTTCATCGAAAATGGGATAAGCATCATTAAGTCATCATTCTAGCCTGTGTTCGAAGTAATCTGAAACTATGACCCATATATGACCCTCTATAGCCCACCTCTAATAAAATACATAAGAAAGTATCACAGGAAATTTCCCTTTGCGAAGTTACATTTGACCATAACTTTTGAACGGAAACTCCGATTGATGTCAAACAAAAAGCAATAGAAAGGTATTATTTTCGTCAATTTTAATTTGTAATATTAATTTTTAGCACTCCCAAGGGGGTAATTCCATCTTAATCCAAAGCATTTCTCACACTGGTAGGTTTTTTTTAAATGTGATTATGAAGAACATGACCATTATGACTTGCTGGTCTTTCAAGAGAAAAAGAATGTGTAAATCAAGACGTGCTTTTTCGTCAAGCATTTCATGACCAATACTTACACTTGTAAGGTTTCCCTCTGTGGTGAGAAGAATGTAATTTTTAAACCTCTTTTTTTGTACAAAGCATTTTTTCTGGCAAAGCTACATTATGTAAGCATGAATGTGTCTTATGTCTTTTCATTCTGCAAAAGCAATTCTGACAATACTCGCACTGATGGGTTTCACATTTGTTTGGAGATTACAAATGTGACGTTTAAGAGATCCCTTTGTGCAAAGCATTTGTGACAAGTAGTCACACTGTAAGGACTTCTCATTGGTATGTATACCAATATGACGTGTAAGGTCTCTCTTACTTACAAACATTTCTGGCAGTGTTCAAACTGATGAAGTTTCTATTTTTGTTTGAGTACGAATATGACTTTTATGGTCACCTTCCTTTAGTGGCAAACATTTTCTGAATTACGCACACTAGTATAGTTTCTCCCTTGTGTGAGTACCAATGTGTTTAGCAAGATTTGTCTTCTGTGTAAAAACATTTCGGAAATACTCCCACTGGAATGTTCTCACTTTGTGTGAGTACAAATGTGTTCAGTAAGATTTCCCTTGCGTGCAAAGCATTTCTGAAATCCCAACCCTCAGGGGCAGTAGCCGGGGGGGGGGGGGGGGTGCCGGGGTGCGACGCACCCCTCCCCCCCCCCCCAAAAATGACAAAGGGTCCCTTTTTGATGGTGAAGGTCCGCTTTGTCTTTTGAGGTCCGCTTTGTGACTGAAAGAGTTTGTTTGCTTGCCTAAATTTTGTTGTATAAAGGAGGGTTGCGCTGCAATGTTATATTAATGAATGCATCGGTTATACTATTGTATTAACCGCATTTAATGGTGTTATTAACCTTCTTGTCCCACTCCCCTAACCACCCCCCTTTACCATAACCCCCCCCCACCCCCACCCCACGTGTTCAAAATTGGAGACGACGGTGAAAAAATTGGGGTACCCGGCGAGCCGAAAAAAATTGCTTTGTTGATGCGAAGGTCCCCTCGTCTGGCAAATCCGCCACCCCCTCCGCACCCACCCACATAAAGGTCCGGGCTACGGGCCTGGCTCTCCACTTGTACGGGTTGCACACCTTTTGTATGAGTACGAATGTGTCTTCTAAGATTTGTCTTTGGTGCAAAGCATTTCTGACAATACTCACACTGGTATGGTTTCTTCTCCTTTTTTGTGAGTACGAATGTGGTTGGTAAGATTTGTCTTCTGTGCAAAGCATTGTCTGACCAACTATACTCCACTGGTATGGTTTTCCCTTTTTTGTGAGTACGAATGTGTTCCTTTAAGATTTGTCCTATGTGCAAATCAATTTCCCTGACAATACTCGCCTGGTAAGGGTTTCCTTCCTTTGTAATGCAGCAATAATGTGAAGTTTAATAAGCTTCCCTTTCGTGCAAAGCATTTCTGACATTACTCACACACTGATAGGTTTTCTCCTTTGGTGAGTACGAATGTGTCGTTTAAGGTAAAAGGTCTCCTTAGTGCAAAAGCCATTACTGTCAATACTCACACTGATAGTTTTTCCTTTGTGTGAGTAGAATGTGCCCCAGTCATATTTCCTCTCGTTGTAAAGCATTTCTGACAATATTCACACTGAAAGCGTCCTGTGGGAACAATGTGTCCAGTAAGATCTCCCTTTTGCAAGCATGTGGCAAAGTCACTGGGACATGATTTCTCACTTGTGAAGAATTTGTATTGATGTGACTTTTCTTGCTGCACATGTTGTTTGCCTTGCAAATGTAAATATTTCTTCTGGTGTATTTCATTGTGCTGTCTTAGTCTAGCCAATGATTGCAAATATATTCTACAATACCTACACACAAATGGTCTGTATCCTCTCATTGCGATCTCCAATGCTCACAAGAGTCCGCTTAAGATACCGTACTACAGAAATCTGTTCAAGTACATCACCTTTTTTAAGTTATCGAATTGGTTGCATATGTTTTACAGAAATGGAGCCTTCCTTTGAGGTTGTGAGTGGGCAAATAAACAGGGCTGACTTGAGTTCACATCTGAAAAAAATAAAGTGCACTCAGTAATCGAATCACATTTCCATCTACAAACTAAAAACGCCATTTAAACGGCAAGATCCCTTCGTAGTAATGTACCAATCATAGCAAATATAGAAATAAGGTCATTAATATGCATAAATATAGATGACGCAGTACATGGGAATTATAATTGCATACGCCACTGCCCAGTCTACCACATCACATACTAGGTGTTGTCAAATTCATGGATACTGGGATCCGGTAGAAGTTAACCTTGTATTTAGATAAAAAAATCTCTCGGGTTGCATCATTTGCTTGATCCTCGCCTACATTGAATTGAGTTTCGCATCGTCATAGATTCTGCTAAAATCATGCACATGTCATCTTCTTCTAAATAATTACGGCCACTTGAGACTTTAAAATAAAGACTGAAATACATTACCACTCGTTTCTCTGGTATACACGTAAACACAGTCCTCTTTGCAATGGTCTAAATCTCACGCCTAGTTAGCGAGAGGACCGTGTTCGAGACCATGTATTTTTCATCTTTATGTGCTCGCCAGTTTCTCTGAGCTCCTATTAACCCTAACCCACACACTTGGGTTCATTGTATTAATGTTTTGAATTTGATACCAATGCTCGAGCGTGTGTGTTTCTTTTATTTCCTCTTTTTTCTATTTGTGTGATTTTATAATTGCACGTGTCTTGTTGTTGTTGCTTGTATGTGTGTAGGTGTGTGTGCTTGTGTGTACATGTGTACTTACTAGAGATACATTGTGGGAGTATTTTTAAGTTTAAAGAGACATTGTTGGAGTATTTTACATTGTGGGAGTACTTTTCTTACATTTTTACTAGAGTTTAAATACTACGTTAGGAATTGTCTTATAACGGAATAAACTGTAATCTAGTATTGAGGTTTATTCCGTAAAAGAGTAGAAAAGAGGATTTTTCTAGTTTAGTAACTTTATAGGCCTGCAGCGCAATCCTCTTGGCTAAGAAAAAAGAAACAACTGAAAATATGTCAAAAAATGTCTAAAAAAGTGTCTTTTTAAGAGAAAAATCTCAAACTATATAGGTTTTGAATTCTTCCTTATATAGTTTTGAAAAAGTGTATTTTTCTGAAAAAATGTCTAAAAAAGTGACTTAATAGATTCTTAAGTAATACTCCCACAATGTAGCTCTTGTCAGACTGTGTGTGTGCATGTGTGTGTGTGCATGTGCGTGCGTGTGCATGTGGTCACTTTACTTAAATCACTGAATCTAACAAAATATATACATCGGTCCTCGGACCTGTCGTCGCGGTTGGTGAATGGTAGGCCTAACATGCCATTTGACTTTGATATGTGACCTTGGACCTCATTAACAAATGAGGTTGTTTACTGCTTGCATGTATGGTTTGGTTCCAATTGTACTTCCAACTTTTCAAATGAGGTCAATTTACATTTTCAACCTATCTTACAATTTGACCTCACAAGACCTCTGAACTTGGTATGTGACCACTGACCTCATCAACAAATGAGGGATCCCATGTTGCACCTGTGACCCAGGTTTGGTTTAAATCCATCAAAGTATGAGGATGTCACAGGCAAATGTTAACCCTTTTTCACAACAACAGACATCACCAACAACAGATACATGATCAAACAACAGACATCAACAACAGTGGACAAAGTGATCCCTACGTGTCTTCCTGCCTTAGAGCAGGCGACACAAAAATTACAAAAATAGCACACCAGCTGTACATTTTGTGAGATTCAATGGCGTTAGGGTTAAGGTTACCTTTTTAGTATTCCCAATTTGAGCAATTATGCAAATGAGCTCCTTAACATGCACAAATCATGATGACCCAGTGCATAGCCAGGGTATTGCTTGTATCAACCACTGCCAACATTACACTTAGATTCCATGATTTTGTTGAAAGGTGATGTCACCAAATAAAGGTGAAAGTCCTTCAGAAAATGCCGAAAATGCATCAAAATCCGTCATTCCTTTGTGGAACTCTATGTGCGACTGTAGAAAATAAGCTTGTATTTTGGGTGATTTTGTGACCCGTAATTGTTAAACATCTTGTAAAATTGATTTGAAAATGTTCCGACCATTTCCGACTCTTAAGAATTGCTGGTATGAAATTTCAGTGTAGGCCTAATTGTAACATAATGAATTAACAGAATTTGTGCCCAATCATACCCCTTCATGTAATTTTAGCTCAAACCCAACAAATTGTATGCCCCTTCATGTAATTTTAGCTCAAACCCAACAAATTGTAGTAGTTTTAACTTGCGGTTAATAATTAAGAAGCCGGTTAAAGGAGAACCCATACAACAAATAATATTATACAATATACTCTGTAAAATATCGACCACATATCGAGTGGTTTCATCGAAAAAAGGAATTACCGGTATATTCACCATAAAAATGAATTAAAACCATCTAGTCTGACCATGCGCTATTTAAAATTTGCGCTTGTGTATAGCGTTTTATGCGATACAGTCGGCATGTTTGCGTCACACATTCTATAAGAAATACACATCGTGAAAGCGTCACGTGTGAAGGTTGGACTGGCGCTACTGTTGCCGTCCCGTATCGCATTATAAACACATAATTATATACACTTGCGCAAATTTCAAATAGCCCATGGTCAGACAAAACATTTTAATCATTTTTATGGTTAGTATAATCATTTTTTCTTTCCATGAAACCACTCGATATGTGTTCAATAATTATTTTTTATAGTGGATAGTACAGGTTCTCCCTGGATGTTATGAAAGTTCAGGGTACCTTATAACAAAATGTAATATCTGAATTTCCTTAGAAGGTTGCCAAATTAAACATTGGCCCATCGGCATTATTTTAGAGTGATCAAATGATCTTTCCGGTTGATTTACTGAGAAATGGTATGTTTCAAATAGTTGAGGACATGGGAATGAACACAAGATTTATTACAACTTTTTTTTTTTTTTATTGTTTGTATTACAGTAGCGATCGGGCCATGGACCTTTAATTAAAAATAATCAACTAAAACTAAAGATAGTCACCGTAAGTGCTTAATTCCAAAGTTTAAGATGAATCCGATTTTTGTTTTGATGCAGTAAACATTGACTGTGTGGTATTTTATAACAGTGCCATAGGATACTGGATAACAAACTTCCGGATCTAGAAGTTTAAAAACAAAAGGTGTGATTTTCTATATGAAGGACTTGATTTGAGCTTGCTATTTCCTAGAGTAATTAGTATATAGACAAGCATGCAAAAAAAAAACACATGATTGAGGGCGCCCCCATTGGGAAATCTCTGAGTCAGCCTTTAAAGGCAGACATAGAGATTTCAAAATATAATTTTGTGTGTGTACTAATTCAAAAAAATAAACATATAAAAACGTTCAATTTCCAAAGTTGAGATGAATCAAAATTTTCGTTTTTGTGCAATAAACCTCTATGTGGAGTGTAACAGTACCATAGGATGTTTTATATAAAAATTCTGGCTCCGGAATTTTATAACCCAATTGTGCTTTTCTGTATGAAGGACATCAACTTGAGCTTAACTACTTCACACAGTGTCAGTGATTAGTATATGGACAAGCAATGTAAACTGCAAACACACAATTGGTTAGAAAATTATGGGTGTCATCCTTGGGAAAAACTCTGAGTTAGCCTTTTAATTATATTTGTTAAGTAAAGTTTGCTTGTTACTTTTAATTACTAAAATTGTTATTATGACAGAGTACCATTGTCTTTCTGAAATAACTAAGAATGTGAGTACGTAAATAATGACAAAAATTTGACAGCTGAATTTTGAATTCTAAAAACCTGTTTTTGTGTGAAGCATTATGATGGCGCACACATGGCCAAACTTTATATGCTCCATGACAAAATAGCCACTCTTACCAAATGGAAACATATTTTTGGTTAGGTTTGGACAAAGTTATATCAAAAGTTAAAGATTGGTTACATTGAGAAAACAGCATTGGGTTGAAAATAAAAATATCCTATTTTTAGGTCATAAAATGACCAAAGAATGGCCGTATGTGTAAGTTTTCTCTTTCCTGCTAAGGCTTTCTGACAAAACTCAAACCATTTACTAAAATAACTCCATGCTCACACCATATGAGAGGATTTTTCCTATTTTGTGAGAATGATAAAAACGATTGTCAGACGTGTCTGTACACACCACAATAACAGTGCCTTTTAAAATTGGACTTAATCCAAAGCATTTCTCACAATTTCGCACACTGGTAGTTAGATTTTTTAATGTGATTATGAAGAACATGTCCATTAGGAATAGCTGCCAAACATGTGAAACAGAATGTGTAAATCAAGACTTGCCTTTCCTGTGAAGCATTTATCTGACAATAGTCACAATGATAAGTTTTCTCCTTTTGGTGGCAAGTATGCAAGTGACGGTCAAGACTTCTCTTTTGCGCAAAATATTTGTGACAATACGGCAATTGTAGATTTCTCCTTTGGTTGAGATGAAATGTGGTAGTATCAATACAAAAGCATTTCTGGCAAAGCTCACATTGATATGCTTCTCCTTTATTTGAGAATGGATGCGACTTTTAAGGTCTTCTTGTCTTGCAAAGCATTTTGGTCAATTCCGTCCGGATAGGGTTTCACATTGGGTGTTGAGTACAAATGTGACGTTTAAGAAATCCCTTTTGTGTAAAGCATTTATGGCAGTATCGCACTGGTAGGGCTTCTCATTGGTATGTATAACCATTATGCCGTGATAAGGTTGCTCTTATGGACAAAGCATTTCTGGCAGTGCTCACACTGATGAAGTTTCCCTTTTGTGTGAGGTACGAGAATATGACTTTTAAGGTCTCCTTTAGTGCAAAGCATTTCTGACCAATACTCACACTGGTATTAGAGGTGGCTATAGGGAAGTCAATGTTTCAGACACTTGCGAAACACAGGCTCATTTGATGACTGTAATCATCTTTACCCACTTTCGAAGAAAAAATGAAAAAAAAAAAGGCCAAAAACCAGGGTGGGTGCCCTCAAACAAACCAAATGGCCGCCAAATTGGAAAAAAATGATTTTTGACCTATACTCAATTATTTTTGTTCAATTGCTTAATTGTGGTGGCAATACCCAGGTTTTGATGGTATTAGGAAAGATGCAACTTTCATCTTCACCATGCCTTTATTGTCTTGAAAACACGTTTTGTTTTAAAATTGAGCCTCTGAGGGAGCTTTCCCATAGAGCGTGCATCCGATTTTGAAAATAGTGATTTAAATACTCAAAAAGTTGAAAAGAATTTTATTCTGAAACTTGCTGAAAATTTGACCTCGTTGGTTGTCTGTGGTTTTGGAAACTGTAGCTTTTTAAGTCATAAAATTCCCTCCATTGAAACACACAGTTTTTTTTTTTCTCAGAGAGGAGAAAAACATTTATTCACAACCAAACAGGTTTACACTAAAAATATGCAGTTAGACAAAGTGTATGAGACAACAGGTGATATGACTACTTAACATAGACATACATATACCCAAGCTAGTATAAAAATGACCCAATATTACCTTACAGGCCTACATTAAATTTTTCCAGTTATAATAATCTTTACATCATTTTGAATGAATCCAATTGTAGGTATCACTTTCTGTGTGTTTGTTGGTTTCTTGTTCAGAATTTAAAAATTCAAAAATTAAATGAGAATATTATCACCAACAGAAGTAGTTCCAAATAGAAGTAACGCCTATTCAATACAGAGGGCAGTGTTTACTTTTTCAAACCATTCTTATAACTTCAGTCCAAAATTTAAACTGCCTTGCAGTTAAAAAACTATGAATAAGAGTTTCCTCTTGCACTTTTAAAAAAGTACAAGAGGGTGAATTACAATTTTACTAATCAAATAAAAAATAGTACCAAAGTTATGTTAACCGAAATTGAAACCACCTTACTTTGGATTTATTGACCATTTAAATGCCATATTAAAGATAGGGACCCCAAATGTTTTTTTTCATCATACACAACATCGAGTTTATTTCCACGTGACAACATATTTTCGTCTTTGCACCTTTTGTGTTGAAATTAGAATATCAGTAAAAAAATTTATGGGAACCTTCTGTGTCCTTTACATTAATCCCACAATTAAACGGTTGGTACGACGTATGTCAATGTGGTTTTCAATCAATTTTGTTTAAAAACTGCATGTAGCAATTTTTTGACAAACTCTAATAATAAGTCCTCCAATTCAAGAAAATGGTGTACGAACTTGTTCTTTAAAATCATTAAATGAACGAAAAGAAATGTGCCAACGGTTATCCAACAGATCACCTCACAATGTCCACACATTTTTGACCCAGTGGTAATAATACAATGTCTTTTTACCAATCTTAATATTATCATTCTCCCACAAGGAACTTTTAATTAATAATTATATATTTTGGTTGATGAGACTTTGTAACATTAGACCAAGCAGAAAACAAACATCTTTCCAAAATTGATTAGGGAGAATGGGAATGCAACATAGTATTGATAATTCCATGGAAACGATTCAATATCAATTAATGACGCTTAATCTTAGTAGTCTTACAGAAAAGGGTTACCCATTCTAGATCACTATTTTGTGAAGTCTGCGGATCCAAGTAGATTTTAAGGCCTGTATATAGGATTGGATGTCAACCATTCTGACCCCACCCTCATCATAATGTTGTATCTTTGATTTCTTGTCACACGGTCAACGCCTTTCCAAATAAATGAATAATAAATACGATGAGCTCTTACAAATTCAAGGTGGTTCCGGAAGAGTTAATATAAAGAGGTAAATTTTTGATAAGGAGCAATGATTTCACCACCGCTACTCTACCCAACACTGTGTAGATTACGTCTCGACAATGGTTGAATCTGGTCTTAATTGACCCATTGCCCTATCATAATAATCACCCACCATATTTTCAAGAGAAGAAACAGAAAAATTGATTCCTAAAGTCTTAAAAAACATTCCAAATCATTACCAATTAACCTCGTTAGTTGTCAAGATAGCCTCAATTGTACCTCTTTGAGATCTATCAAGCTGAAGGGTTTGGAAATAGTAAAACTTAAGACACGGAAAAAAGAAAATTTACAACAATATTTAAATATTGAAGACTTCTTCTAAGAAATTTAAGAACCATCTTAAAAAAAATTACAGTATCATCTGCGTATTGGGAGAAACGAACGAAATTCAAACATCATCAATACGGATATCTTTTAACTTCGTATACTTCGGACTAATTGTACACAACACCTCAGCACACAAACATGATAAGGGGCTCAGCCCCCGTCCCCTGTCTGCAGCCTCTATCCACCATGAATGACTCGGACAAGAACCCATCACTAACACAGAGGCTAAGGCTTCGTTATAAAATCTCTGGATCGACTTTTAATTGATTGGGCAAAATTTAAACGTGTCTAAAACTTTTAAAAGGAAAAATTATGGGAAATGAATCAAAGGCCTCTTCAAAATCAATCATAAAAATAGCCCAGGGATAGTATTGATTCCTACAGTCAAGCTCATTAAATCTATACAGTTAAACGCAATATTTTCCCAATAAACGGCCTGAAATAAAACCCCTTTTGAGGTTTCATGGATTAAGTATGGAAGAAAACGTTTTATTCATGCGATAAAGGCTAAAGCCAATTTATATGTTACATTGAGCAAAGAAATTGGACGCCAATTTTTCAGGAGATGACGAGAGATTTATCAACTTTGCGTTGGGTATAATAAGGGTAAGATACCAAATTTTTGGGTCTGTGAGAGCTTACCCGTAATATTAAAGCAGTAATTTCAATAAAGAGCGGAGTAAAGATACTATGAAATATATGAAAAGAAAAACTTATAAAATTTCAAAAACTAAACCCATCAGAGCCGGGAGATTACCGTTTTTTGTATTGTTTGAGGACATATTTAAGATAATCATATGTAATAGGGCCCTCTATCTGATTTCTCTGCAAGTCACTCAGGGTGGGGTGAACGATTAATGCGGTCAAAATAAAACATTAATATCAATATCATCCAAAATAACATTGATTGAAATACCGTTCGTTATGAATCTCATTGTTCATTAAGGATCTCTTTAGAATTGGTAAATTAACATATCATCAACTTTCAAATATTATTTGATGTCTTATTAACACAATGCCTTTCTCCATATTTAAAAATACTTTGATGGCTTCTCACCTGCTCAAACCAGCGTGTTTTAGAATCTTATAGAACCCCATTCATTTTTCTTCGCAGCTGGACCAGAATCATTCTGCTTAGAATTAACACAGGATTTATAATGAGATCACCTTGAGAAACTGCCATAAATAATTGATTATCGACATTTTCGAGATCACGCTTAATTCTACTAGCCTCCTTTTTCTTGAAAGCAGAATAAGAAATCGTATTACTTCTATTTCTAATAAAAATCATTTACAACCTAGAATTTCGCGGTCTCGGCTTTCGCGACTCGACTATATTCTAAAGAATATGAGCTGCTGTGTGTGCAGACTCAATTGCCTTTACTTGACATGGGACCTTTGACCTCATCAAAAATATGAGGGATCCATGGTGACAACCTATTACACAAGTTTGGGTCCAATGAACTTCAACTTTTCAATTGAGGTCAAGTTACATTTGTAGCCTATTTTCAAACTGACTCACTTACCTTGACCTCGGCACATGACCGTTGACCCTCATCAACATATGAGGGATCCCAGGTGACCTATGACAGAAGTTTGGTTCCAATTGAACTTTTCAATTGAGGACAAAAAAAAAGAAAAATTAAAAAAAAAATAGTAAATTTTAGTGACACACACCACACATACAACCACACATACACAGACACAAACGGATGCTAAGGTGTCCCCAGCTAAAGCGGGCGGCCCACAAAAACAACTGGTCATTAATGATGAACTGGATGTCCATCGGATCAATATTATTGAGATTCGAGCAAAGATAGGGAAAAGGCAAAAACCAGGGGGCCCCATCAAAAATCCAAATTGGCCGCAAATTGGCAAAAATTGGATTTTTGACCATACTCAAATTATTTTGTTCAATTTGGCTTATTCTCTGGGGCAAAAACACATGTTTGAGGTATTAGGGAAGATGCAATTTCACCCTCTAACCATAGCCATTTCATTTTCGTGAATGTAAAACAACCCGGTTTTGCTTAAAATTGAGCTCTGAGGGCGCTTTCCCCATAGAGCGTGCATCCGATTGAAAATAGTGATTTTAATATTCAAAAGTTGAAAAGATTTTTATTCTGAACACTGCCTGAAAATTTGACCTACGTGGTGTCTGTGGTTTTAAAACTGAGGCTTTTTAAGTCCATAAAAATGCCCTCAATTGAAACACACACCTAAGAAAGTTTGTTGACCCCTGTATATTCAATAAGAGTGTTTCATCAATTTAAATTGAGCCATAGGAAAATGGTAAGTGTTTACTAGCTGAAATCGTCAGAAAAAATGAAGCATCACAATTCTGTGATGATGGCCCATGAGTTAAGTATGATATGTACTTTTGGGAAAGGCTCGCAGTCCATTTTAAGCTAAAACGGCAAACATCAAGAAAACGATAAGTCATGGTGAGAGGGGAAGTTGCATAGATTGATTCCTTGCAGGCCAATACATGGGTATTGCTACAAAAATGAAGGTTGTGATTTAACACAAGCTTATAAGGTTTATGTCAAAAATATGATTTTGGCCCATTGGCGGCCATTTGGCTTTTTCGTTGGGTCATCCGGTTTCGCCAACCTTCATTTTTTCTTCGAAACATAGGATAAGCATAATTAAAGTCATATTCTAGCCTGTGTCGAAGTCGAAAGTTAATCTGAACGTGACCCAAATATGTCAATCTAGAGCCCAACCTCTACTGGGTATGGTTTCTCCTTGTGTGAGTTACGAATGTGTTTAGTAAGATGGTCTTCTGTGTAAAGCATTTATGACAATGCTGGCACTGAAAGCGTCTCCTTTGTGTGAGTACAATGGTTTAGTAAACATTTGTCTGATGTAAAAAGCATTTCTGGACAATACTCGACTGGTTGGTTTCTCCTATGGGTGAGTACGAATGTGTTGGTAAGATGTGTTCTGCCGCAAAGCATTCTTGACAATGACTCGCAACGAGTAGGGTTTCTCCTGTGTGTGAGTACGATGTTGGTTGTAAGATGGGTCCATTCATGTGCAAAGCATTTCTGACACTTACTCACACTGGTTTAGGGTTTTCTCCTTGGTGTGAGTAAGAATGTGAAGATTGAGATTTCCCTGTTGGCAACAGCATTTTGACAACTCGCACTGATGTGTTTCTCCTTTGTGTGAGTAAGAAGTGTCATTAAAAAAAAAAAGGTCTCCCTTTGAGTGCCAAAGCCATTCGACAATCCTCACACTGATTGGGGTGGTTTTCCGTTGGTGAGTAAGAAGTGGGAGTTTGAGATATACCTTCTGTGCAAAGCATTTCTGACAACATACTCACACTTGTAGGGTTTCTCCTTTGTTTGAGAACTAATGTGATTTAAGGGTCTCCTTTGTGCAAAGCATTTGACAATGCTCACATGATAGGGTTCTTTGTGTGAGTAAGAAGTGAAGTTTGAGATTCCCCTTTGATGGCAAAGCATTTGACAATACTCGCACTGATGGGGTTTCTCCTTTGTGTGAGTACGAATGTGTCGATTAAGGTCTCCCTTAGTGCAAAGCATTTCTGACAATACTCACACTGATGGGGTTCCTTGTGTGAGTAAGAATGTGGAGTTTGAGATTCAATTTTGTGTAAAGAATTTCTGACAATAGTCACACTGGTAGGGTTTTCCTTTGTTTGACAACTAAAGGTGACGTTTAAGGTCTCGCTTTAGTGCAAAGCATATGGACAATGCTCACACTGATAGGGTTTCTACTTTGTGAGTAAGAAGTGCACCCCCCCAGTGAACCCTTTGTGCAAAGCATTTCTGACAACATTCACACTGAGGCGTGCGTCCCCCACCCCTTTGTGTGAGTACGAAGGCGTCACGACTCTAAGGTCTCCCTCGAGGCAAGCACATTCTGAAAATACACACCACACTGATGGGGTTTCTCTTTGTGTGAGTAGAAGGTGGAGTTAGATTTCCATTTTGAAAGCAATTTCTGACAATACTCACACTGGTAGGGGTTCTCCTTTGTGAGGAAAAAAAACTATGTGCCGTGTTTTTTAAGTCTCTCTTTAGTTGCAAAGCATTTCTGACAATACTAACACTGATGGGGTTTCTCCTTTGTGTGCGTAAGAATGTGAAGTTTGAGAGTCCCTTTTGGCAAAGCTTTCTGACAATTACATTCGCACTGATGATGGTTCCTCCTTTGTGTGAGTACGAACTGTGTCGTTTTTAAGGTCTCCCTTTAGCGCAAAGCATTTTTCTGACAATGCTCACACTGATAGGGTTTCTACTTTGTGAGGAAGATATGTGAAGATTGGATTTCCCTTGTGCCAATAGCATTTCTGACAAATACTTCACATGATGTGGTTTTTCCTTTGTGTGAGTACGATGTGACGTTTAAGGTCTTCCCTTTAGGGCAAAGCATCTCTGGACTAATACTCCCACGATGGTTCCTTGGTGTGAGTACGGATGTGTTTAGTTTTTAAGAGGTGTCTTCTGTGCAAAGCAGTTCTGACAATACTCGCACTAGTAGGTTTCTCCTTTGTGTGAGAGAATGTGTTTAGTAAGATGGGTCTTCTGTGCAAAGCCTTTATGATAATTACTCACACTGGTGTAGGGTTTCTCCTTTGTGTGAGTAAGAATGTGAAGTTTGAGATTTCCCTTTTGTGCAAGCGTTTCTGACAATACTCGCACTGATGTGGTTTCTCCTGTGTGAGTACGAATGTGTCGATTTTATTAAGGTCTCCTTTAGTGCAAAGCATTTCTGACAATACTCCACTGATGGGGTTTCTCCTTTGTTTGAGTACGAATGTGGAGTTTGAGATTTCCCTTCGTGCAAAGAATTCTGACAATACTCACACTAATAGGGTTTCTCCTTTGTTTGAGAACTAATGGACGTTTGTTAGTCTCGCTTTGTGCAATGAGCATTTTGACAATGCTCAACTGAAGGGTTTCTCCTTGTGGAGTAAGCTGTGAAGTTTGAGATTTCCCTTTTGTGCAAAGGCATTTCTGACCATACTCGGCCATGATTGGTTTCTCCTTTGTGTGAGTACGAATGTGTCGATTAAGGTCTCCTTTAGTGCAGCATTTCGGACAAATTACTCACACTGAGGGGTTCTCCTTTGTGTGAGTAAGAAGGTGAGAGTTTTGGAGATTCCCTCTGTGCAAGGCATTTCGGACCATACGAACACTGGGTAGGGTTTCTCCTTTGTTGAGAACTAATGTGACGTTTAAGGTCTCGCTTTAGTGCAAAGCCTTTCTGACAATGCTCACAATGATAGGGTTTCTCCTTTGGTGAGTAAGAATGTGAAGTTTGAGATTTCCCTTTTGTGCAAAGCATTCTGACAATACTCACACTGATTGTGGGTTTCCTTGTGTGAGTACGAATGTGTTCGATAAGGTCTCCCTTTAGTGCAAAGCATTTCTGACAATCCTCACACTGATGGGGTTCTCCTTTGTGTGCGTAAGAATGTGAAGTTTGAGATTTCCCTTTGTTGCAAAGCATTTCTGACATACTCACACTGGTAGGGGTTCTCCTTTGTGTGAGAACTAAGTGCCGTTTAGGGTCTCTACTTAGTGCAAAGCATTTCTGACATACTCACACTGATGGGGTTTCTCCTTTGTGTGAGTACGGACGTGCAGTTGAGATTCCCTTTGGTGCAAAGCAGTTCTGACAATACTCGCACTGATGTGGTTTCTCCTTTGTGTGAGTAAACTGTGTCGTTAGGTCTCCCTTTAGTGCAAAGCATTTATGACAAAGGCCTCACACTGATAGCGGGTTCTCCTTGGTCTGTGAGTAAGAATGTGTGAAGATTGGGATTTCCCTTTTGTTTGCCAAAGAATTTATTTAACAATGACTCACACTGATGTGGGTTTCCATGTGTGAGGACGATGTGACGTTTTTAAGGTCTCCCTTAGTGCAAAGCTGATCTCTGACAATTACTCACATGATGTGGTTTCTCCTTTGTGTGGAGTACGAATGTGCTTAGTAAGATGTGTCTCTGTGCAAAGTATTTCTGACATACTCACACTGATGGTTTATATTTTGTGTGCGTACGATGTGACGTTTAAGGCTCCATTCAGTGCAAAGCATCTCTGACAATACTCACACTGATAGGGTTTTCCCTTGGTGAGTAAGAATGTATGCCATAAGATGTGCTCTCGTGGAAAGCATTTCTGACAATATTCGCACTGAAAGGCGTCCTGTGGGAACAATGGTCCAAGTGATCTTCCCTTTTGCAAGCATTTGGCAAAGTCTCTTGACATTTCTCACTTGTGAAGAATTTGTATTTGATGTTGTGACCTTTCTTGCCGCATGTCATGTTGTTTGCCTTGAAATTTGAAAGATGCTTTCTGGGCTGTGCTCATGTGCTTATAGTCATCCAATGATGCAAATACATGTACAATACTACACGCAAACGGTCTGTATCCTCTCATTGCGATCTCCAATGCTTACAAGAGTCCGCTTAAGATACCGTTACACCAGAAATCCGTTCAAGTAACACGGGGGCCGACATAAAAACGGGGCCGACTTGGCATTCACATCTGAAAAAAAAAATAAAGTGAACCAGTAATGAATCACATTTCATCATACAAAATACTGCAAGTTTAAAACTTGCAAGATCTTTTATAGTAAGGGGCCAATCATAGCCAAATATGAAATGAGCTATTAATAGGCACATAGAGAGATGACAAAGTACATGGGAATTATAATCGCATGCACCACTACCCAGTTCTCCAATCACATATTGTGTATCAAAATTCATGGATTTAATGGGATCCATAGAAGTTACTGTATGTTAGTAAATAAATCGTTCTGGTTGTATCATTGCTTGATCCTCGCGTACATGAATTGAGTTTCGCAACGTCTAGATTCGGCTAGAATCATGCATATGTCAGGCAAAAAAAACGGTTTGTTCAGAAGAATGTGCAAAAATCGCAATGCCGAAAAATGCGTTTTTTTTAAAGAAAAATGCTAATGCGAAATGCGGGTTTTCTTTTTTTTGAATGATTTTGGCCCACTTTTTCCAATTTTTCTCTGAAATTTACACAAATTAAAGTTAAAACCCTTAAAAATGTTATGCGGTTCAAAAAAGCAATTTTAAACATAATGCGCGAGGTCTTCTGAACAAATGTTTTTTTTTGCTTGGCCTAATCGTCTTCTACATAATTATGGCCTCTTGAGACTGAAAGGACTGAACTTGAAATACCATACCGCTCGTTCTTGGTATACACGTAACACAGTCCTCTGTGCAAGGTCCAGTGGTAAAATCTCACGCCTAGTCAGCGAGAGGATCGGGTTCGAGACCGTGTATTTTCGTCTTTAATTCAATGCTCACCACTTTCTCCGAGGCTTCATATTAACCTTAACCCCACATCTTGGGTCATTGTATCATTGTTTTGAATTCATATACGAATGCTCGAGCATGTGTGTTTCCTTTATTTCCTCTTTTTTCTATAATGTGAAGATTTATAAGTGCATTGGTCTTGTTGTTTGTATGTGTGCGTAAATGTGTGTGTGTGTAGATGTGTGTGGTTCACTTTACTTAAATCACTAATTCTTACAAAATCACATTTATTACAAAAAATCTAACAGAAGAAACGGTTCCTCGGACCACTTGTGTCGCCTGCTGTCGCGATTAGTGAATGATAGGCCTAACATGACCTTTGACCTTGATATGTGACCTTGGACCTCATAAACAAATTAGGGTTTGCATGTAAACTCCATAAACCAAGTTTGGTTGCAATTGAATTTCAACTTTTCAAATGAGGTCAATTTTACATTTTCAACCTTTTACAAGTTGACCTTACGTGACCTCTGACCTTTGTATGTGACCTTTGACCTCATCAACAAATGGGGGATCCCATGTTTCACCTTTTGACCCAAATGTTACAGGCAAATGTTAATCCTTTTTCACAACAGATATCAACAACAACAGATATCATCAACAACAGACATCAACAACAACAGACATCTACAACAGTGGACAAAGTGATCCCTGTGTGTCTTCCTGCCTTAGGGCAGGCGACACAAAAATTACACAAATAGCACACCAGCTGTACATTAATAGTGAGATTCAATGTCGTTAGGGTTAAAGGGATTAGCAGCGATTTGCAAATCCGAAATATCAAAAAAATCAAAACTTCATAATGTTGTTGTTACTGGCATGGATATGCAAACATAACCTGCAAGTGGTTGGCTTGAAATCCATGTATTTAAGACAAGGCAGTACTTTTTATATGATTCAGTAATTTCTATACGTGCATATCAAAATTCCGACTTGATATAAAAAAAGCCTTTCCGGTGAAATATAGCACAGATTTTCAGCGTGATATTTTGCACCATGATCAATACAGTTTGACCTCAAACACAAACATTATTGATTTTTGTTTATACTGTACTGGTGTAAACCACAATCAGCTGTTTAGTGCAGATTTGAGATGCCGCCGCTGTACGTCTATTTGCGGGAGACGGTATGACAAATTCCTCAAATACTTCATTTTTTTCACTATTTGGTGGTTTGTTTCAACATTAACGTAGTATATGGAATGGTACACACTTATCTCTGATTATAAGTAAAAAAAGGCATTTCCAATTTTTTTCAATTCTCTCGCATATCGCTGCTAATCCCTTAGCGACCCCCAAGAAAAAAAGAAAACCGTTTTACGGGCGAGCGGACATTTAATTTTTTTTTCTTTTCTGAGCTCAAAATGGCCTAAAATAAGCCCAAAAACTCTGAAAAACAAGAGAAAAAATGAAAAAGTTTTTTTTTTAATTTTTTAGTTTTTTGATTTTTTAAAGTTTTATAAATTTGGGCTAAATACAAACACGCTGATTTTACATGATTTTTGAAAAAACAAAAAAAAAAAAATCCTGCAAAACTCAAAATCAGGGTCGGGTCTGGCCGTAAACGGGTTTTTTATTTTCGTTCGCCTTAAGGTGTATTTTTTAGTAATGAGCCAATTCGAGAATTACGCAAATGATCTCTTAAAATGCACAAATCATGATGACACAGTGCATATAGCCAGGGTATTGCTTGCATAATGGAGAAAGAGATAAGGAACCACAACGACTTCCACAATCCGATTTTAATCTGTTTATCCATTCACCCGCACAAAAGGAAGGGATTCAAAATCCACCCTTTGATCATAATCCCTCTACAGCAATCGATGATAGGCGAGCAATCATTACTGTAGAATATTTTGAAAACTATGTCCGAACACGTAAAAGTGTAAAAGTATATTGCATATTACAACATGTTCCGGCGGTCTCCGGTGTGTATTTATGTTGTTTTCGTTATATAAGAAGTTAATGTACATCAAATTACGTTCAGCTTTACTGCCCAAGACTGCCCAGTGTGAAAAATAAAGGATGAAAGTTTGACTAAATTTGAAAGTTGGACCGGGGGGCGTCTTGGATTTTCGTTGGGCACCCATGCTCGTTCCAGGGGTTCTGAAAGTGACCTCTAACGGGACCAATTTTCAGTTAAAATATACCGGCCCCTAATTGGACCAGCTTTGGTGAAATTACACTAGTTTTCAGTGAAAATAGGCCTATACACCTACGGTACAGCAGTAATATTACATCCTTACTGTGCTTTTTTAAATATATTTTCCACTAGTATTATCGCAGTTATATACTCTTTTGAAGTTAAACTTATATGTATTATAACATCTTTACTTGTATCAAAAATTTTTGATTAATTTTTACAGTAATTTTTCACTGTAATGCATTTTTCATAATTATATTGTTTTTTGCTGTAGGCCTAATTCTATGATGAACAAATAAAAATTGAAGGATTGAGGTAATTTGCAGTGAGATTATACCCTTGCGAGCCCTGTTCTCAATACATGAAACGATACCCATTTAAAATAGCCAACTTACACTGTACTAAGAGCTGCATAACACTTCGTGTGTTTTTGCTGATAATGTTAGGTTATTTTTCCGCTTACTGTATTTTGCGCAACTAAACAGAACTCACATTGCTTACACGCTTTATTCCGTTATGCACGTTATGCATGCATACGGAATAAAGCGTGTAATTCCAATGTGAGGTCTGTTTTTTTCCGTTTCGCAAAATACAGTAAGCCATTTTTTCCTAGTTGTATCATTGAACCATTGCACAATCACAACTTTGTACCCACCAGCGGGACTATAACTTGGTTAATTTGAATTTGATACCCTAGCGTTACGTCCCCGCTTTTGCTATAGTAGATTCCAACCCATCGTGTCCACCTGGGGATTTAAAGTTTTGGACAACGTCGATTAATTGAGATAGAAGGCAGAATATGTGGCCCGATTACTTTTTCAATTAAAACAACCTAAAATAACCCTGGCTTTCATTATTAATAGATAGTACAAAGACTTTTGTGTTCTTCTTTAATCCAAAAGCACGGGCGTTTAAAAGTCAGTAACATTCAACTTCCGCCGTTACATTGATACCATTGAAGCAACTACGATTAGTCAGATGTAATTGAAGTTACTAAGCTATTCTGTGTTTAATTAAGAGTTGACCTGAATGATTCACTAAGCTCAGAATTGATTTTCCCCCACATGTCGGACTATGTTTCAATAGATTTCGCGTGGGATTTTACTTTTCATCCACTTCACATTCCCCTCATTCAATGCCAATACCTTCGGAAAGTACTAGAGGTGACACGATGGGTTGAATATCTACAGTATAGTCCCTCTTTTGTCGGAACGAGCATGGTTCCAGAGCAAATCCAAGACCCCCCCCCCCCCGGGCGTGTTGATCTGTTTCATGGATGCGGTCCATATGTTTGAGTATTCGCGATTCCCGATGACCCGAATCTTTCGTATGATAGAAACAACCACGAACTGAGAATTTTCTCGCGCCATAAATTCTGATAGGATTATCCTCGGAAGTGGTCCACTTGAGAAAATATGAATAACAATTGCAATATAGGGCGTCAGCCACTATCGTTCAAACGTCAGTGGGTCGTTGTGTTCCTTCTTATCTCTTTCTTCTTCCAGGTCTGCATCCACCACGCTGCCCGCATTACACACTCAGATTCCATTATTTTGTGAAAGGTGATGTCAACCAAAATAAGAGAAAGTCCTCAGAAATGCGTAAAAGCAAAACGGTCTTCCGTTGTGGAGCTCCAGTACGACTGGTATAAAATAAGCGTGCATTTTGGGTGATTTTGTGACCTTAATTGTTAAAAATCTTGCAAAAATTGATTTGAAAATGTCGACCAATTTCCGCCTCTTAAGATTGCAAATGCAATGTAATTGTAACATAATGTATTGTCTGAATTTGTGCCCAAGCATGCCCCTTCATGTATAATTTTAGCTCAAAACCCAACAAATTGTAGTTTTAACTTGCGGTTTAATTAAGAAGAACCCGTACAATTAATAATATACAATATACTCTGTAACATAATTATCGACCACATATCAAGTGGTTTCATCGAAAAACGGAATTATGGGTATATTAACTATAAAAATGAATTAAAACCATCTAGTCTGACCATGCCCTATTTAAAATTTGCGCCAATGTATAACGTGTTATGCGATATGGTCGGCACGTTTGCGTCACAAATGCCATAGGACATACACATTGTGAAAGCGTCACATTTGAAGGTGTATGACGCTACTGTGCCTTCCGTATAGCATAACATATATCTTATATACACTTGCGCAAATTTCATATCGCCCATGGTTAGACAAAAACATTTTAATTCATTGTTATGGTTAGTAATCCAGTTTTTTCCATGAAACCACTCGATATGTGTTAAATAATTATTTTTATAGCGGATAATATGGGTTCTCCCTGGATGTTATGAAAGTTCAGTGTACCTTGTAACAAAATGTAATATCTGAATTTCCTCGGATAAGGATGCCAAATTTAACATTGGCCATCTGCATTAGAGTACAATCAAATGCTCTTTACAGGTTATTACTGATGAAATGGTAATGTAAGTGTTTCGAATAGTTAAGATTTAATTAAAACATCATTTGTTTGTACACATTAAAACGATGCGTCACCAATTTGTGTATGATTTTGATGTCACATAAAATAACTGCCAATCCAATATAGGTGTCACCAAAGCCTGACATCAGAATTTGCTGAATCAATTTTTAAGATTTAATAAAAGAGTTCAACTGAAAACTAGAAGAGTAGTACCAATAAAGAGTTGCGTCAATTCACAAAAATTTAAGCTATGAATCAGATTTTTTTGTCGTTTTTGAATGCAGTAAACATTCACCTGTAGTAAGAGTTTGCCATGGATAGGATACGGTGCATAACAAATGACACTTCCGGAGACGGAATTTTAAAAAACAAAAGAATGTGATTTTTCTTGAATTGAGCTTATTTCACACAGTAATTAGTTAAAGTGCATAAGCATATTTTGTACATGTCACAAAAAAAAAAAATATTTGCGTGGCGCAGGGGGTGAGGGGGGGGGACGTAATTTAGAAGATTAAGTAACCGGGGATGAGGACGACCGCGCAACACCAAACACATCCTATCATGGAACTTTGTGCGCATGCGTTTGTATACAGCTTCGTGGAAACACAAGTGCCAGGCCCGGATGAATGTTTTGATATCGGCAGCCCGCGGCATAGGTCTGTTAAATGCTACGAAATGGTGATTATAAATACTCAAATAATTTAAAACACAATCAATGCCCAAGTTCCTAATATATTGTTCAGGACCATGTTATGTATGGGACAGAGGTGTTTTGTTGGCTTTTTTTGCTACAATTAGGAATTTTGTGGTTCTTAACAATGTAGAATAGTGGTCTCATAAAATCCAAATAAAATTTACAAATTTTTTACCCTGCCGTTTGGACGGCCATTGACTTGGATTCAAAAGTAGCTGACCGTTGTTTGAAACATATTTTGCCCTATATATGGACTTCTGAGACACAAAGCAAGAAAAAGTTCAAAATGTGGTGGCCATATTTAGACCTTCATGTTCGTTGAATGTAAGGAAACTGCAATATCACATTTTCAGAAAGGTCCACAAGATTTGTTTCCTAGCCGGACAATTTTTGAATTTCACAACTGGCGACATTTTTAAACATATTTTGCTCTATCTGGACTTATGAGCAACATAGAAGCTCAAGTTGCAGGCAATACCGGTTTGTGATGTCAAATGAAAACAAATTATTAAATCAAAAGGTCACAAATGTTCATTCCGGTGTGCCATCTTGATATATTCAAAAGTGGACCACACCCATTTGTTAATATATACTTCGCCCAAGATCTGGATTCTGAGCAACATAAAGTGCTCCATTTGGTGGTACAATTACCATGGTTGTATGCCAAGGAACCATATATTAAATTCAAGATAGTCGTAGATTGTTTTCTTCACAGGTGGCCAATCTGAATTTCAAAATTGGGTCCCCCAATTTTCGATATATACTTCGCCCAATATTCATGTGACTTCCTGGCATAACATATAAAAAGTCCCATTTGGTGGCTAATGCCCGATTGCTATGTGATGTTAATTAAGATTGATGTTGTGGCTAGTAGTGTCACCGTGAAAGATAAAGGCTAATCCCCAACCGAAAAGGTTGTGGAGACCTGGTGAATCCCAGCTACTATTATAGCAAATTGGAAAAGTGAATTGTTTACAATGTAGCACCAGGGTTGAAGCCCCGGATTTGAAGTCTGTGATTACTGTGAGTAGAGAAATTGGTCTCTCCACCATTCGGATGATGGTGGGACTAAAGGCATACTGGAAGGTCCAACCTGATCATTTACAAGAAGATGCATGGGACAAGCTCTGGTTAAACTGTAATTTGCTTGCGTTAATCTAGCTTCAGCACATACAACGTCCAAACCAACTATCAAACAACAGGCAAGAAGAAGAATGGTATATGAAGCACCAAACTGTATGAATATTGATTCATCTGCATGCAAGAATCAGCGGCATGTGCCACAGCGACCTCTACTACGAAGAATTTATCCATGGATATTCACTTATTACAGCCTTCGCCTGTAAGAACAAGAAAGAACTCCAGCTACAGGAGGTGGGGTTTCTTTCTCACCAAAGGCTCTCAATAATGTGCCAACCTTTTCAACTGTAATGAGCGCAACCTGAAGTTTACACTGGGGGTAATCCTGAAACACGTCATTGCTGCTATCATCCAAATGAAAACTGTCGTCTGCTTGTACATGGATGGTCCAATGCACGCTAGACCAGGTGCAAGTGCCAGCCCAATAATCTTTCTGTGGTCACTCCCTGGAGGATTCGTGGTTCATAAGACTTGGGCCTCGCGGGAACGAGCAGCAGAGGTGGGGTGTGAGTAGAAGGATTGGGTTGAAACGGGTTTTTAGACCTTGGGCCATGGGACACACAAAATCCAAAAAATCAAGCAAAGTAGAATGTGGACACAGGCCTACCGTCGCCAGCAAATGGAGAAACTGTCCAGATGGAACTTTTTAAAACCATTTTGGTCAATGGATGAACAGATAATAAGTCAAGAAGCCTATAACACTTTGGAAGCTGTTCCGGTCTAATCATAAGAATTGATGTTATTGCAGGAGCAGGATAAGGCGTTGACACGTCAGAGTAAACCCCCTCCCCGAGTAGGATCCATGTGACAAAAACCATTGGACTGAGAAAGGTGTGTAGTGAGAGATAGAAAAGTCTGCGAGCAGTATAAGTTCAGCAAGTACATGAAACAGCGTCAGACACTCTTGTTAAATGAAGCTTGAAGGATAAGGACACCGAAGGAATAGTATATGAAGCCCGTCACACAGCCACACGAAATATGCACGGAGATGCTACCTAGAATAAAGAAAGGCTACGGACATGTTACCTCAAATGATACAGAAAAATCAATCAAAGCAGAGAAAAGAAACTGAAGTCTGCAGCCAAACGAAGCACAGCCGGACTAAATCCACCAAAAGCTCAAAGCAGAAACAGGGTCGAAGACGGACCAGAACTATGGTTGCAGGTACTTCGTGCTGCTTAAACGGAACCGAGATATACATCTGAGTCACCGCCTGCGCGTATAACCGCTAAAGAAGGCGGAGCCAGCGATACGATGACCCTACCCTGATACCGACGGAACAATCTCGCGGTCGCCAGACATTTAATAACCTTGTGCCAAATTTTTCTCTGTTGATCTGCTCGAATTCTTTGGGTGTATACTGTTCCCCTATCATCAGCTCTGGTTGAAAATGAGAATAGCTCAACTGCCTGACATATATTAAGTGGCTCTGTATCAACCACTATGATGGTTAGGTTATGCTTCACAGAGTCTCGCCATGAGTAGTCGGCACCCTTACGACAGCGCCGTAACATACACTATAGTCTATGATCGCCATTGTACACACAGCGCTACTCACTACATATTGTATCCCTCTTGTGGTTGAGTGCAGCTCTCTACTCTATCATGGTAGTCCATCCCTGCTAGAGACACGCTGCTTCGATGGCCGACCGTAACCTCGGTATCCTATTTTAGGGGCGATAAGTCAAGTACCCAAGTACCCCCTATCCCAATGAATTCCAACTTTGTCCCCCCACTGGCTCTCTTGTTTATCGACTTCTAGCTCCGAACTCCGCCCTAGTTGTTATTGCCAATCAGCCGCGCACAAAAAAAATGGTCATCGGAGCACACTCTACCAAGAGGAGATTAGAGCGATTCCCACCGTACTAAGAGAGAAATTACTGTAAATGCACTTCTCCCAGCCCAACCACGCGAATACCCCCTCAGTCGAGGCTAAGGTGGCTGTTAGTGTGATTTCAAGTCGATCTCGGGCCGCCAGTTTTTGATGCTTAGTCTCTTAGTATATAACTCCTTTCACTACGTTCCTGGTAACACTGCGATACTCACGCATCCAAACCATTCCGTGACTACCCATGTTAAAGCTAACCATCAATCGTTTCCCGTATAACATGGACGTAGTGTAGATGTTAGTACTCGCCGTAACGCTTCACTTGCAGACTTTTTGTTCTTCCTCTCGCCCATCTCCACGATTTGGCGAAATAAACGACGGGGTACGCAAGCCCACCACGAGTAGTGCAGGTTTTGTTACATCGTGCCTCTGATAGCGTAGCAACCATCTTGGGAAACGCAGTGAAGCATAATACGTCTGCTAACTCCTCACTCCCCCTGGCACTGCTTGCCCAAAGTTCGTTTTTTCTCCCCTCTTCCTGGTAGTGAATAGGTAGATTCCATCCAAACCGTTATCACATTAGAGCAATCTCCTTTTTGAACCCCATCTTCAGACGCTGCTATCTTTGCAGACGACCTCCGTACAGTTTTCTTTTCCATGTACAAGGTAGCCGATGTTTGCTGAATACATACCAACATCGACATTCCCCACCGTAGCGACTGACTCTGTGGTCACTGTGAGAGCACGGGTGTCGTCTTAATTACCACCTAACTTCCGCGCCTCAATCTCGAGTTCTATGTATATGAGAACTTGGCCACTCCTGCTTCTCTGTCTGTCGCCCTGTCCGCCCAGTTTCCCGCGAGCGATCGTCCCGAAAAAATTTATAATGGAATTAGCCGGTAGGACCAAGCACGAGGATACTCTCGCCCGCCTACGTCATTTAGCAGAGAAAAAGGAATTGTCTTCCTCGCCTATTTCGGGGAGGCTGGGGAGCACATTGAGTTTCTTCCTTTCCAGTTGGGCCCATCCCGATCGTACTGCTACTCGGACGAAGAGAGACTTTAGTTCGCATGTGCCAAGTTAAGATTGCGAGAGAAGGGTGATTTACGAAAATGGATTTTTAACACAAACCGAAAAGAACTATATGTATTTCCAAAGTTCCTACAATGTCCCTCGATTTGTAGATGGCTAGGGTAGCCTAACATTGAAGACTGACTATCACCTACTGCGTGGGCCGAGCGTTATTACATAACCTATAGGTTCGCTGACGGAACGGGTCCCGTACTTAATTTTGACAAGTTGAGAGATTGGAAAGAACATAGTTTTATGCCAAGACAGTAATTTGAAGAAGCATGTACAGAGTATTAGAAGCAGAAGCCGGGTGCGAACGGACGTAGCATAAATTGAGTTCTACTATAGGTGCGACCTTCGCTTAGAGGGAGCTTCTGCTCTCCTGAAGGAAGATTGAATACACCAGAAGCCTGGTCCCGAAACAATCCTGCAGTAATTCTGGAAGATCCATTGTCATGATTCAACTGTTGGATATTTTGGAACGACATCTAATGGTGAAACAAGACCGCTGCCATTATTATATTAACATCGTCATCACTCCTCAACCAAGGAAAAAGGTGACCTCCAACAAGACCCACCGAAAAATACAGAGGAAATCGAACACATGACAACAACTAGCCTCTAAGATCTCAAGTACCCAATGCTGATTCAACAGAGAATAGTTTCTTGCTAGATCCCTATTCAAACGAAACCAGAATGGTTTTCGTAACGGCAGGATCAAACATTACTCAGAAACTGGGCCACTCAGAAGGATCATAGAAGAGTTGAGAATTTCTAAGAGAAAGGTTCAAATTGTATTTGGAGAATTTTCCACGGGCTTTGACATGTGGTAACAGGAGATGATAATGATGATATATGTTACAGAATCTGGTGGTCCAGACGACACTGTCAAAGCATGCCATCATGTAGGATACCCATCCAGCTGTGCAGGACCATGGAAATAGGCCAATAAGAAGGAGTAGATCCTAACTATAATGGATCATCTATCCAAGGAGAGTACTTTGAGCTCCCTTATCTTTGTAGATCGGGAAATGGATTACCAATCCTCAGACTTAGTACTTGCAATCATGAAAAAGCGACAGGACTCGCCAATCAAACCGAAGCGTTCGTACCCCCAGCCAACAGGAGGGTCACCAGAAGGCAGGCATATCACAGGACATGATATGAAGATGAAGTCTAGACTATACCGCAATTCGAGACAGCGCATCTTGAGAATGATGCAGACAACAATGTCGGCTCATACATTCAAATGCCGAAGAAGGACAAGAATATATGACATCAAAATGAGGAAGATACTCATCAATCTATCTGCAATACAGAACGGGTACCCAAAATCCAAACGGGTCAGGGAACTTCAAGTACCTCGGGTCCTACGTTGGGACAGCAAGAAAGAATTCGTGTCACGCAAAGGACAAGGATTGCACAATGCAAAAAACTGGGAGTGTATCAGCTTTAACACCATGAGGTGTTATTAGACACCAATCTGGAGGGTCAATACGGGACCATCACCATGGTTGTTGAAGACTTAACGCATGTTAGTGATTATATTTAACACCAATTTTTGGTGTTACAATAGTTGCTATGACACTGCTGGTGTTAATTTTTACAACCATACGTATGGAAGTTACTCAGTTTTACAACGGCGCGGGTGTCAAAATTGGACCTACTGGGAAAAATTAACATCATCCTGGGAGGTCACAATACGGGACCAACTCCCATTCTGGTGTAATTAACACGAGCCTGCACTAAATTTGGTGTTAACGTTTTATATTTGTAACGCGTGATATTTTAGTAGAAAAGAGCTGTGATTGTTATTTTTGTCATTATGGTATACTGCTTGCCATCTAACAAATCATAAAACAAGAACACCAACCAATCCATATTAAAAAATGATGCAGCAACACTGCGTGGTGTGTAAATCCGAAATTTCAACACCAGGAACTAACACAACAAGCTTGACAACGGAATTGATGAGATTTAACATTTTTAACACCCCAGTTTTTGCAGAGATGTGGAATGCATAAAACTACGACCAAGCCTATGCAAATCTGGATGTCGCCGAATTCAATACGAAAGCTAGAAGTTCTTAGAAGAGTGAAGAGAGATCCTGTTATATGGAGCTGAGACCTGGAGACATGAAGAAAGAGCTGCAGAATAAACTGGATGGCACCTTCACCAGGCTTCTTATGAGGTACCAAAACATACCTGGCGTGGAGCATATGGCTAAAGCACAGAAATGTGGAAGTATCCCTCAATCTCATCTTCTGGTTGCACAACGCCAAGCAACGATTTGCCAGGTCACTGTTAATCGGCGATTAGATCGAAGGTCTCGGGACAATCACAAGTTGGAGGTACCATGACCAAACCGATGTGATTGCCGTCAAGAACATGCAAGCAGGATCATCTGCATCCCCACACCCGGAAGACTTCCTGATCCGGGCCCGGGAGCCTGGCGTTAGCCGACGGAAAACCGCATGCTCGGCCTGCCGGCGAGATCAGCTAGCGGCTATATGGTTTCAATTCCTTGCACAATTGCAACTGGACTTATATGAGACAGAATAAACATTGACCCCCCTCTTTAACACTTATTAAAACGACCAGGAAGCTATGGTCTCTAGGATTCACGTGCATTTAAGTGGTTTCTATGGCGTGGTTCGGATGTCCATCCGCTTCCGGGAGGAGCATTTGCAGCTATCTTGTTCATAAGGTCAGGCGGTTGTTCGGGCGAAGGTCTAGTGTCCGCCTATAATAGTGGCACATTTGAAATTACAGTGGCTGTCCGATTATGGCAAAAATCTGTGACTCCTGGTATGGAGACATATAATTCTATTCCTAAATACTCCAACAAAACCATGAGTATTGCCCCAAATGAGATTAAGACCTTCTTTGTGGCCCAGAAAGTCCAGATGTATTGAGCCGTAAGTTTAAGCCTTCTACAAAGGTAGCATTTTGACATCACGATTGGCCCGCCCAAACGGCAACCATGGCCACTTTCTGATGATCCCTATGTGTTACCTTGATCTCCTCCACCATGGGTATTGTCACCAATTGGAGCGTTCCCCTGTCTGCCTACCCGACAGTCCCGGTCTTGGGTGCAGTATCATGTTTCCCCATGGCCGCCCTTTTGTCACGAGGAAAGAGTGGGAGACGGACGAGTGGGGTGTGGGCGCGTGTGTGTTGTAGTTGTGTGAGGGTACGATAATAAGACAACTTTATTAGTCGTCGTACAGTATTTTAGTTTGGAGATTGTTTTTAGTTTTTTAACTAAGTATTATATGAATTCACTGACATCACAAAGACGTGGGGGTTTGGCCTATCCAGGTCTGAGACTCTCCTTATGTTTATCCCAGGAATGTGCGATGTATTATTGATTTAAAAATGGCGGCACTGAATTTTGAAATTCGAAGATATACCTTCCTGAGTGTAAAATCTATCAGTGTGCGGACTTTACCGGATGGATATTTGTGTTTTCCTTGAGAAGATCAAAAACGTAAGTTTGGTATTGCTAAATGTCTAATATTTTTAGAGTCATATTCTGTTCGGGCTTCAGAAGTCCACGATATAGAAAGCGTAATAATATGTGGTGCTAAATGGCAGCCGATTTTCGTTTTGATATTCAAACCAAGATGGTCCTTGTCCATTATATACAAAGGTCGTGATTTTTTTTTTGTAAAATGATATGTGGTGTAACAATTGATTTGGATTTCGGGGACCATTCATCTACCAGTTTTTAATGGATACCCTAATAATTCCATATGTGAGTGTAAAAAAGACCAACAAATCTCAAACCATCAATCAGTCTACCGTAGCCCCATACAAGTGGCGGACGTATTGAAGTACATAAATACAAGCAGAGATGACATTATTGGTAACAATGCATGATGCGAATACTTGAACGCTAGTTATCATGGCATGGCTAAGCAAGCAAGGCATGGACTTTACACTGTCAACTGACTGAGGGTCTTCTACACAACACACACATACACACACACGCCCCACATGCATGATGCATTGCAACTCAATGACAGATTGTTGTTTATGTGTTTTTTGCGAATTATATGGAAGATTTTCATACACGGATAAACAACATGAATTTTTGAACTTTCAACATACGTACTTTTAAAATTAAAAGGCCTCGTGTTCTGGTTCTCGTATACAACGCAAAACGTTGGGAATATCATATTGTCGGTATGAGAGTGTTTGAGTATAACCCGGGCTTTAAGCCTCAGTTCATATTGCTTCCATCACACACAAGTGCAACGCGGCCAGCTATCGGCAGCTCTATTACTATCATTTTTTGATGGTCAAGTGTATCAAGTGGTAATTCTTGCAAGATTTTTCTTGATTCGTAGATTGAAAAACAAATCTTTGGGGTAGATCTGGCCGGGAAGGATGAACCCTTGCATCGAATTCTGTAGAACAATTCATCACGAAACGGTTGTTCTATATAGATAGAGGCAAATCGTTACGTAATCTTTAGAGGAATTTCAACGCTCTGCATGTTTTGCCACGACCCACAGCAAAGGAGAAACACCAGAGTTACCAAACGAATAGCAAAGCATGCGGCTCCGGCTTCTTCCCACACAACAACTGTGGGTGCCCGCTTGACTAAATAACGACTAATCGGTAGGATACACAGAAAATTAATGTATGTGTTAGAAGGTGGCCAAGGTGTAATAATAGTTTACCATTATCATTGTGCTCAGATACTCTTTTTATCTCATAGAATACAAGCGCGCTTAGCGTGGAAAAAGAATAGATATTCATTGAGAGCGGTTTATTTAAATCAAGACGACTGAAGATGTCATTTCATCGTGGATGATGGCCATGGGTAGCGACAAAATTTAACCACCCAATAGACCCCAACATCCAACAACTGGAATATTTAGACGGATTGTTTGTATCGAATGACATTATGTGTTGGGTCAAACAAGCACCAAAAGCTGAGAGAATTTATTCCCCATGCAAATATTCAAAAATGATCAGCGCCAACAGACGGCGGACGGGTTTGAATGCGAGTTCACCCCCAAGCTTATTTTGAGTACAAACACCTCTGCCACACTCCATATTGAGTTGCAGGTCGTGTACTAGGTCAAGAGAAAGCTATACAGGGGTCCATTACGCATTTTAAAACTGGCATTTATTTACTCACCTTGCCTTACAAATCCATACCAAATGTCACTAATCTTATTTGTAACGCGATGTGACAGTTATGTCAAACGGTACTTAATTAACGAGGATGTTTGGCGCCAATAACTGGCGCAAAATGACAGAAAGGCACTGAAGTCATACTAAAAGTTTGCATTTATTTAATTCACATCAAAAATAGTAGAAAAAAAACAATGTTCATAAATATCCTCATAATTGCTTTATTTTGTCCTAATAATTCTATATTCGTTGAATAACATCACCAGGGGATGTCGGAAATATACAAAATAGGAGGTCGGTAAGTGAAGTATTTTAAAACTTTTTTCCCCCGACAGGTTTTGCATCGGAAAATCCCCGCGATATCCTATGTTACTTAATCTATAGACCCGGAGCTTCGCTATAAACAGAAACCGTGCATGAAACTCTGCATCCACAAAATAGCACGTGTCGTCAAAAATTGGGAATTCCAGTCTCTGATTAACAGATGAAATAAACAACATACGTAATGCTGATACTTTGGTGAATGTGTGCGATGTGTTGTACACATGTGTAGAAGGAGAGTAGGCAACGGCAGAAATTTATAAAATTGCTTTGTCGTTTGAGGGATTTTGGAAAACGCGCGAAATTCAAAAATCAGGCGTCATTTACTAAAAATCTAGTTGGGGCTCAACTGGTGAGGACTAGATAAATCTCCTAATTTTTTCTTTCTCTGAGCCAATTTTCAGCACTGGCCAGCGATATCTGGTTTACCCTAGTATTACCAAAGCTTTTTTGAAGTTTACCAAGAGGGGGAGGTGAGTTTACCATCCCCCTCGAGAATTTTTTATAAAGCACCCGATTGGTCCTCTCTTTCCATTGTACAAAATAAGATACCAAACATACCCTTGTATGGCGTCACAATGACGTATCACGTCCGCGGTCTTTGCAAAAATGGCATTTTCCATAAGAAAATAGGCGAAAATCCAATTTTGCGACTTAAAAGTGGAAATTTCATGGATTTTCAGCTCTAAAATGATGGCAAATTGGCTAGATTTTACAATAAACAAAAGAGTTTATAGGGACAATACTGTGCCCAACGATTTCAAAAAAATCCACCATAACATATACTTGGGTGGCATACCACCCTCCCCCTTACTACTCTCGACTTTGACGGACCGACTCTAAACCCCGGCAGGAGTGCTGTTTTTCGCTAAAATGGACCGGAAAGGATGAGAGAAACGATTACCTAAGACAGCCTTTTTACGATTTTTTTAGCGGTTTATATGCGCAACTAGGAGCGAAGTTCGGTAGGGGTTACCCCCCCCCCCCCCTTGGTGAAAAAAAAAAAGTAGGACGAGGAGTTAAATAGAAAAATGGTCACCAAAAAAATATGAAACTTAGCGACGAGTAGTATTCCTATATGTTTAACAGGGCCAAAAAATAACCACACTATCCCCCAACTTTGTGCATTAATTTGGTGTGACCTGCCCCCCACTGAATATTTGTTTGAAATTTGAGGGCGCCCTCATTGGGAAATCTCAGGGGGGTAGGACATGCAAATCTAACAGCAACAGCAAATTCAAAACGGCATCAACTTCCGGGTGCTAGTCTGTTTCAAAGACTTAATGGTAGGGGGCGCTCTTACGCATATCGAAGGGTTACACACAGACTTGACTAAAGACTAGGCCTGGTCACAAATATTTAAATCTAAATGACCGTTATTGGAAATTACACTATTTTGCAGCGGGGTTAATCCACTAACCCCAACGGGATTTTGAAGTCAATATTTTTTTCTTAATTTATCATGTTTCATTTCATTTCATTTCACTTTATTTAGGTACTACCAAGGATAAAATACACAAAAAGTACACCAAAATGCGCACTTAATTCCATTGCGGTCCTTGAACCAAGAAAGTGAGGGCCTAAGAGGATTGCACTATTACTACAGGGTGTCTCAGAAAGAATTACACCCTAACTATAGGCGACCATAACTTCAAAAGTATCACATTTGAGAAATTTAAAAAGAATCTTAAACTACAATTACTTTTTAACATTTTAATGTAAACATCACTCGATTTGGTTCAGTAGTTTTGAAGAAATAAGCAATTATGTAACACATGTCAATGGACAATTCCTTCCAAGTTTGCTCACAATAATGCAGATTTGTTGTTAACTACGGCTGATTACTCTTGTTATCTGTTCAAGCTGTCTTCTTTTCATTCCCAAAAGAACTGGCCTTGTTTAACATTTTGTGAGTTCAATGCCATTTCGTTCATTTTATTATAGTAATAAACAATTACCGTGACAATTATAACAAAAATCCAACAAGAAAAACAAAACATGGTAAATAACAAGAATGATCATCTTTATTAGAAAACAACACCAATAAAATCTCAATGGACGTCAAGTAGAAGGCAGGTGCCAGATCTGCAGGGGTATAAACATTGTATTCCTTTATGAACCTGAAGAGTTGACTGACTTTTTAAATTTAATATTACTTTGCATTTGTTGGCATGCTGGATATACAAATCTTGAAAGCATTTTATCAAAACCGAAAATCTACACATCTGATTCAATTCTTAGCAAACAGAAAGAGGTGAACATTTGGTGGTTGAAACCGTTCTTAGATTTTATAATGCACAACCTAGTTGAATATCAAACTTTACTTCGTTTTGAATATTAATTTCAAAGCATAACTTTTCTAGAATACGCCTGATGATATGCAATTTAAATTAAATGAAAAGGAATTTGCCTGGATTGGCAACAGCCATGGTATTAACATTGATTTGTCAAAAAGACTGAAGATGTCGCTGACATTTCTTCATTTTCTTCAATTTTTTTAAGTGAAAAAGAAAAGATGTAAATTTCTTTTGTAATGTATGTGCAATATTATGTTGAACCTGGTGCAAAATATCATTTATTATCTTATTTTGTTTTAAAGAAATAAAAAAAAGAAAATGAAAGTATTATTATTTCTCGCCTGTTCTGTCTGAATCACTTTATTACAAAACTTGGAAGTGTCCATTGACACATGTTACATAATCGCGTATTTCTTAAAAATTACTGAACCGAATCGAGTGATGTTTACATTAAAATGTTAAAAAGTAATTGTGGTTTAAGATTCTTTTTAAATTTCTCAAATGTGATTCTTACTTTTGAAGTTATGATCGCTTATAGTTAGGGTGTAATTCTTCTGAAACACCCTGTATACAATACTAAAATATTCATGCCCAGCTGCAATGCCATGGAATGGGTTAAAATTACTATTCACATAAAAAAATAACCGCATAGACTAAAATATAAAGAAGGCTAGGGCACACAACATGATGGACATGTCGGCCTCATCATATTTGAGCTTCACGAGGAAGTGATTTTTGACCTTCATCTTTAAACCTGTTTTTTTTGGTATGCTCAATTGCTACTGGAGGAAGAGAATGCCACAATGAGATGGCGTGTAAAGGAGGTCTGTGACCTGAGACCCCATAAACGAGGTTTGTTAAATGGCCAACTTTCCAGCACGGGTTATAATGATTGTGAATTTTGTTGACAGTAACATGTTCACGGACCATGTAACGTGGTGACGATCGCCATTCAAATCTAAAAATATGCCAACATGATTTGTGCCACCTAAGCCCATCGTCAGCCAATTGACTTTGTGGATTCCTCTGCTCCTATATGAGCCCAAGGAGGAAGATCCAGAACATGTCTGATAATTTGTTTTGAGAGGTTTGGGGGGGAAGCTAGTCTGATGTTTTTGTTAACAGCCTTATACCAAACCTGCAGCCATCATCATAATGGCATTGGATTAGAGCATGGACAGGGGGGGGGGGGCCAAAATTTTTTTTGTAACAAGTTAAGATACTTGCCCTTTCGTGAAGGAAACTTACGCCTAGATGACCCCCCACCCTTTTTTTAACACCTTTTACCTGTGATTTTGCACTGAGGGACTGGATCTAGTCCAGTCCAATGTATTTTTATTTCAACTTCGTTCAATCCTGGTATCATTACATGATGTTCAGCTCCGAGTGCCGCGCAAGCTTACGCTTTGTTCCCAAACATGATCGACTCGTTTTTTGCCCCAAGTGCAGATGAAGAGCTTTTGTTGAATTATCCATCCGACCGCATCAAGTTACAAACTAAGCCTAGCCTGAATGAAACTGACGTCACTGTGCGAGACCATCATCATAGCCGAGTCATCTGCATAAATGAAGCAGCTTTACAATTCACCGCAGAGGCCTGTCGTTGACATAGATTAAGAACAGCAATGGCCCCAAAATTGAGCCTGCGGACCCGCACATGATGTCTTTAGGGCTGGAGTGCATTCCATCTATGTCAACAACTGGGTCCTTTCTGTAAGATACGAGTGAAAACCATTTCACAGATTTATCGGATAGACCAATGGCCCTTCAATTTCCCCACAGACGTTTTGGTTAGAGTATCAACTGCTTTTTGTAAATCTATGACTACCATACCAGTATAATTTCCTTTGCCCCATTCTTTTCTAATATGATAGAACAGTGATTAGACAGTGTCATTTGAATCTGAGGGTCTGAACCCAGACTAGAACGGCTCATATGAAATTGATTTATTCCTTAAGTGTTTTTCAAGTTGATCAAACATAATACGCTCCATGATTTTTGACACTACTGAAAGATGGAGAACCGGTCTGTAGTTTCCAGCTTCGGTTTAACATTCTTTTTGTGGAATATGTACCACCACCCTTGCACTCTTCATATCACCAGGGACATGCCCGATTGAATAGATAATTTTGCATATTAAGTGAGTGGTTTGACTCTGATGGGTGCAGCATCGACTTATAAACCTGGCTGGTCAAATTTTCTAACCAAGTAGATTTACCTTGTTTTAAAACCTTTTTGAGAAGGGCCAATGAACCTATCCTCCTCTACCTGAAAGAAACCAAAGTCGTTTCCTCCGACCAACACCTTGTCACGGTAAATTGTTTTGACAAAGTTCAAGCCATATCTTCCAACGAGCCGGGGGAAGCTTACTGACTAATGAAAGAAGCAACAGTAACAAAAAATTATTGAATTGTTTCTGGCCACTGTTTGCCCTGTCAACAAACCATCCCCCAACCCTCCAAATTCTTGACTTTGTCATGAATCTTTACCGGCAGGGCACCCATCCCTTAAGATTTTCCAAAGCTTATTTGCATAAAAACTTGGACTTTGTTCTTTTAATCGTGTACGGGACCCTGTTCCTGACTTTCCCGGAACTCAGCGTATGTTGAAGGATCTGTGGGGGTCGGTGGTTTCCTGTATTTGTACATTTTTTATGGTCACGTTGTTCGATCAATTCCCTGAGGTCAGAGTCGAACCACGGTTCATATCTTTGTTTTCATCAATCATTCACCAAAATGATTTTATATAATAATTAAAAAAAGCAAAAATTTGGTTTTAAAATTATTCCAAGCAGACTCTACTCTACTCTACTAACATACAGCTCAGGACCATGGTCCCAGCAACTGTCAATTAAGCTTTCATGATGCATCTATTGTGTAATTTTTTTCATTGATCTAAGCTTTACAGTTTTGTGTTGTTTTGACCTTTTGTCTACCCTTATTCTTGGCAGAAGTCATATAGGATCACTGACACTCTAGTAATAAACACCAGATTGACACACTTTTTGTGAATCGACACAAAATCAGTCTTGGCAGTTTTCCTCGAGTGTTGACCCTTGTAGGCTCACAGGATTATTGCATAAATCAAGACGTATGACAAAATGAGTCATTGCTTTGAATTTTACTGTCCTTAGTTTTACACAAGCTTTACGTTGACAGTCTCCTAATATTAGAGTCTCAAATCACTAAACTAGTGAATTGAACAGACATTTTCAAGAACTTAAAAAAATTGGTCTTTGCTCAGGTGGACGATAGCACCCACACCGATCCCCAATAAGGTTTGGATTAGGGAGGAGAACATCAAATCCAATGGATTTCAAGCTCTTCATGGTGGATGTCAGACCTTACATTGTAGGCTATGTTCCTCCTGATGTAAACACACACTCCGCCACCATCCCTATTGCGATCTTTGCGTTCAAGACATAATTTGGGATTTCAATTTCCCGAGTCATTTACTGTGTCATCCAAAAACGTTCGAACACACAATAATTGCAGCTTTGATTTTTGGGCTATAGTTTTGCATTCACTAGTTTGGGGATTAACTACGGGCATTTATGTAGCAATGTAATCCATTCCTTTTGAAACAATAAATGTTGTGACGGAGCTTGAGATTGACGATTACTCTGGTCCTTGACACACCTGGAATCTGCATTTAAGGAGCCTTCCTTAACGCGGGTCATTCGATGTTATAGAAGACTCATGAAATGGACTGTGCGGACAGCGACCTCACACTTTTGGACTTAAAGGGAAATTCATTCCCCAGATCTTATCATTTCGTCGGATCTTTGTCGGGGGGAGTCACGATCTGATATGCACCCAGTTTTCACAGTTAGTCACGACAGGGGGCTCGGGGCTTGTTTTTTAATCAAGCTCGATGACATACCACACAAGGATACTTCCGGTGTCCTTGGCCTGGACACGGTTGTCACTCCTGCTATAAGCAGACCCATGACCACAACAAAGCTATCAGTCTTTACCTTACATGTGACGGCAATATTTAGTTTCTAGTCTTGAGATGCGTTTTAGTTCGTTTGACAATGATTACCGTGTATCAGTAATAGTTAAAAAAAAAAGCTTTTCATGACCATGATTAATTTGCTTGCTGTCTCTGTAACTCACTAGAACTGATTAAATGTTAAGTATGGCAACTATCACTGACTTGCTATTCTAATGGTTTGTTGGGATAATGTCTACCAAGAATAATGATAGTGCAAAACACAATCCCCTTCTGCCAACACGCCATCTTGAATCGTCACAGCCAGGGGGTTACACACCGACAAAGTGAAGCTGTGAACATACCACTAATGATTAATTATGGACGATCACAATGATGTATGTACGCAAAATAAGAGTTACATCATTATGACACCGTCTAAAAACAGTGTTTCACTTAGCGATTAACAGTCTATTTCGGGGTGTAGAAGCTTGTATGAGAAACTGCCGAAATCGTGCCGGCGAGCTGGCTGCCGAATTCTGATTTTAATCACGGCTGCCCTCACCCCGTCGCAGCTTTACAGCGCAAAAACCCCGTAGATTTGCATATCGGAAAAATGATGATTCAGTTTGATGCAAAGATTTAATATTGGTTCGCTTTTAGTGATAAGAGCAGGGCAGGCGTTGAAGATTAAAAGTGCGAATATAAATCAAAATAATTTAAAAGAGCAAGAGAACTTCTCCGACACGTCTGGCTTGGTCGGTGGCATAAGTGATATTAGTTTTACTAAGGTATCTTTTGAACAAAGTTTAAGAGATGATTTTTTTCCCCAGTAAGCAGTTCCACAAATTAACGGTTGGAAATCCTCATGCCCAATCGAGCAGATCGTTTCCTACCCCCCCCCCCACGACGTCAGCCTTTAAAGGCGACTCGAGAGGTCAATATAGGGAATTGTTGTGTGAATTAAAAAAATAAAATCTTAGCACTTAAGTGACCAGGGTTTTTTCACTCCAGTTAGTGCCCAAGGGGGTTCCATGCCTCCCCCAGGAAACCATAAGGTCACAAGTGTTAACTGTTAATTCCAACGTATTAGGAAATTAGTTAATTAGGATTGGGGCTGTCTTTTGGCAATAATTGGTAAATCCGCGACTTGATTTCTTTCAAAGCATTTCTGACAATATCACACTGATAAGGTTTAATCCTTGGGTGGCAAGTAATGTTAATAATGATGGTCAAGACTTATTTTTTTGCACAAAAGATCTCTGACAATATCTCACACGGTAATGGTTTCTCCTGGTTTGTGTGAGAATGAATGTGACTTTTAACCTCCTTTCGTACAAAGCATGTCGGCAAAGTTCATATTGTATGATTTCTCCTTTATTTGAGAATGAATGTGACTTTTGAGGTCTTTCTTTTCTGCAAAGCATTTTGAGCAATTCCTTTCACTGATAGGGTTTCACATTTGGGTGAAGAGTAAAAATGTGACGTTAAAGAGATCCTTTTGTGTAAAGCATTTGTGGCAGTATTCGCACTGGTAGGGCTTCTCATTGGTATGTATACAAATATGACGTATAAGGCCGCTCTTATGGACAAAGCATTTCTGGCAGTGCTCACACTGATGAAGTTTCTCTTTTGTGTGAGTACGAATGTGACTTTTAACGTCTCCCTTTAGTGCAAAGCAATTCTGACAATACTCACACTGGTATGGTTTCTTCCGTGTGTGAGTACGAATGTGTTTAGTAAGATGGTCTTCTGTGCAAAGCATTTCTGACAATGCTCACACTGATAGGGTTTCTCCTTTGTGTGAGTACGAATGTGTTTAGTAACATTTGTCTGATGTGAAAAGCATTTCTGACAATACTCACACTGGTATGGTTTCTCCTTTGTGTGAGTATGAATGTGTTTAGTAAGATTTGTCTTCTGTGCAAAGCATTTCTGACAATGCTCACACTGATAGGGTTTCTCCTTTGTGTGAGTACAAATGTGTTTAGTAACATTTGTCTGATGTGAAAAGCATTTCTGACAATACTCGCACTGGTATGGTTTCTCCTTTGTGTGAGTATGAATGTGTTTAGTAAGATCTGTCTTCTGTGCAAAGCATTTCTGACAATACTCGCACTGGTAGGGTTTCTCCTTTGTGTGAGAACTAATATGTCGTTTAAGTTCTCCCTTTAGTGCAAAGCATTTCTGACAATACTCACAGTGCTAGGGTTTCTCCTTTGTGTGAGTACGAATGTGTCCAGTAAGATTTCCTCTCCGTGTAAAGCATTTCTGACAATACTTGCACTGAAAGCGTCCTGTGGGAATAATGTGTCCAATAAGATCTCCCTTTTCCAAGAATGTGGCAAAGTCACTGTGACATGATTTCTCACTTGTGAAGAATTTGTATTGATGTGACTTTTCTTGCTGCACATGTTGTTTGCCTTGCAAATGTAAATATTTCTTCTGGTATATTTCATTGTGCTGTCTTAGTCGATCCAGGGATTTCAAATAAATTCCACAATACCTACACACAAATGATCTGTATCCTCTCATTGCGATCTCCAATGCTCACAAGAGTCCGCTTAAGATACCGTACTACAGAATCTGTTCAAGTAATCACCTTTAAAGGTAATGAATTGGTTGCATAGATGGGCATCTTTGAGGGTTGTGAGGGGGCATATAAAACAGGCCCGACTTGAATTTCACATCTGAAAAAAAAAACAAGGCGAACCTCGTATTTTCTCGATGCGTAAAATATGTCCCCCGCGAATGTCGGCGATCACTAACCAGCGATAAGGCCACTACAACAACCCCACCCCTAGCTTGTCCAAGGCTGGTGGGCTCTGGAGTCAAAATAATGTAGCCCTTTTCTCTTGTACTATGCTGAGACCCCCTTCAGTAAAATAACATGACTTAGTTTCAATGGTGTGTCTTATTCACTAGTACATGATCATTGGTCACTTGTAGGCAAAACAGTTATAGCCAAATCAATGGTTCCACTAATTAGTCTAATCCCACTTGGGACTTCACAGTAATAGATTAATTGGATCTCCTTCAGTCACCAATTATTAAGTTCTGGTTTTGTCACACATCTTGTTCCCGTACTTGGTTCCTATGAAATGTTGTGCCTTCATTTTTCTTCTAGTAGCCTAATTATTTAGCCCATAAAGATGATCTGTGACTGGTGGCAGCTATTGTAATGGGGTGGAAGACAATACTGAGGGTGTAATGTCTTATTTTAGCCATGCCAACTTTGTGTCAAGATAACAGATAGGCCTACTTATTTAGTATGTTAGTATCTGTGACTTGAGGGTTTGGCTGCAACCTGCTCAATATTCTGATTCCTGTGGTTTTGTTTTAAAATAAATACCATAATACATTGCGGATTCCGTATTACGAACACAAGCGTCCCAACGACTTGCTCAAGTCTACCCGCCCCTCCCAAAACCCGCAACACCCACCACCAACAAAAAAACAATAACCAACAAAACACAAAAACCCCACCCTCCCCAACACCCGTGCAACATCCACCCTCAACACCCTGCAACACCCACCCCCCTGCCCAACAGACACCCACACTCCCAACACCCTACCCCCCCTCCCCAACACCCCGCCATACTACTTAACCCCCTCCCCAATCCCTAAACCCCCTCCCCAATACCTAACCCCCTCCAACACCCCACCCCTCCCCACACTTCACCCCCTCCCCATGACATAGTAGTCTCATTAGCGAAGGAAATTTTTGCCTATCCGATTACCGTTTTCAGAGATACAGCAAAACGCATATTTAATTAGCCTCATTTGCATACTAAGTCCGATCTGCCGCATATATCACATACGTTCAAATTGCAATAAAGATGTGGCCCATGATACACTTTCATGCCGCGCAGGAAATTTGAGTATCCAATGTACAGCGTCAAAAATATGCATAACGCTGATTGTGCAATATTAATTAGCTTCATTTAACATACTCATTTGCCCCGAAATTGTCCCAACTGGTAATCAGGGTCAAAACCGCTTCAGCCCGCTTCCTTCCACCAACTTACATTATTATATCTGCCTTACTGAACTCCAGAAAACTGTAAACAGGCCCCCTGGAGGAACATTTTTCGAAATTATGCAATGATACTTAATTAAGTATATTTTAAGCCCAACCTCTATTCAGGTCAATAACTAACACCCCCGCTTCTTCCACCAAGTTACATCATTGTCCGCCCTTCCTACTCCAATAATCGATAAACCGTTGGTTACATTTTTCTAACGGACGAACGGACGGAGGGACGAACGGACGGACGCTGCTCATTTTTAATAGTCCCCGTCCCGAACTTGTTTCGCGGGGACAATCAAGTGCACTCAGTACTCGATCACATCTCCATCATACAAAATACGCAAGTTTAAACTTGCAAGATCCTTTATAGTAATTTACCCAATATAGCAAAATATGGAAATAAGGTCATTAATATGAATAATAAGATGGAAAAAAAAAAAAAACAACCCAGTACCTGGAATATATTGCATATACCACTAACCCCCAGCTAAACCACATCACTACTAGTTTGTCAATTCATGGATACTGGGATCCTGTAGAAGTTTACCTTGTGTGAGATAAATAAATCTCTCGGGTTGCATCATTTGCTTGATCCTCGCCTACATTGAATGGGGGGGGGGGGGAGTTTCGCACCCACATTGAATTGAGTTTCGCATCGTCATAGATTCTGCTAAAATCATGCACATGTCATCTTCTTCTAAATAATTACGGCCACTTGAGACTTTAAAATAAAAACTGAAATACATTACCACTCGTTTCTCTGGTATACACGTAAACACAGTCCTCTTTGCAATGGTCCAAATCTCACGCCTAGTTAGCGAGAGGACCGGGTTAGAGATCGTGTATTTTTCATCTTTATATGCTCGCCAGTTTCTCCGAGCTCCTATTAACACTAACCCACACACTTGGGTTTATTGTATTAATGTTTTGAATTTGATACCAATGTTCGAGCGTGTGTGTTTCTTTTATTTCCTCTTTTTTTCTATTTGTGTGATTTTATAATTGCATGTGTCTTGTTGTTGTTGCTTGTATGTGTGTAGGTGTGTGTGCTTGTGTGTACATGTGTACTTACTAGAGATACATTGTGGGAGTATTTTTAAGTTTAAAGAGACATTGTGGGAGTATTTTACATTGTGGGAGTACTTTTCTTACATTGTGGGGGTATTTTTACTAGAGTTTAAATACTACGTTAGGAATTGTCTTATAACGGAATAAACTGTAATCTAGTATTGAGGTTTATTCCGTAAGAGTAGAAAAGAGGTTTTTTCTAGTTTAGTAACTTTATAGGCCTACGGCGCAATCCTCTTGGCTAAAGAAAAGTGAGAAAAACTCTAAAAAATGAAAAAAAAAATGAAAAAATGTCAAAAAATGTCTTAAAAAAGTGTCTTTTTAAGAGAAAAATCTCAAAACTCTATAGGTTTTGAATTCTTCCTTATATAGTTTTGAAAAAGTGTATTTTTCTGAAAAAATGTATAAAAAAGCGACTTTTTAAGAGATTTTTAAGTAATACTCCCACAATGTAGCTCTTGTCAGACTGTGTGTGCATGTGTGTGTGTGCATGTGTGTGCGTGTGCATGAGTGTGTGGTCACTTTACTTAAATCACTGAATCTAACAAAATACATCGGTCCTCGGACCACTTGTGTCGCCTGTCATCGCGGTTGGTGAATGGTAGGCCTAACATGCCATTTGACCTTGATATGTGACCTTGGACCTCATGCGCATTAACAAATGAGGTTTTTGCTGCTTGCATGTAAACTCCATAAAGCAAGTTTGGTTCCAATTGTACTTCCAACTTTTCAAATAAGGTCAATTTTACATTTTCAACCTATCTTACAATTTGACCTCACATGACCTCTGAACTTGGTATGTGACCACTGACCTCATCAACAAATGAGGGATCCCATGTTTCACCTGTGACCGAGGTTTGGTTTAAATCCATCAAAGTATGAGGATGTTACAGGCAAATGTTAACCCTTTTTCACAACAACAGACATCACCAACAACAGATACATGTATCAACAACAGACATCAACAACAACAGACATCAACAACAGTGGACAAAGTGATCCCTATGTGTCTTCCTGCCTTAGAGCAGGCGACACAACAATTACACAAATAGCACACCAGCTGTACATTTTGTGAGATTCAATGGCGTTAGGGTTAAGGTTACCTTTTTAGTATTCCCAATTTGAGCAATTATGCAAATGAGCTCCTTAACATGCACAAATCATGATGACACAGTGCATAGCCAGGGTATTGCTTGTATCCACCACTGCCCACATTATACACTCAGATTCCATGATTTTGTTGAAAGGTGATGTCACCAAATAAAGGAGGAAGTCCGTCAGAAAATGCAAAAAACCCCATCAAAATCTGTCATTCCTTTGTGGAGCTCCATGTACGACTGTAGAAAATAAGCTTGCATTTTGATTGAGTTTGTGACCAGTAACTGTTAAAAATCTTGATTTCAAAATGTTTCAACCATTTCTGACTCTTAAGAATTGCTGGTATGAAAGTTCAGTGTAATTGTAACATATGTATTGTCTGAATTTGTGCCCAAGCATGCCCCTTCATGTAATTTTAGCTCAAAACCCAACAAATTGTAGTAGTTTTAACTTGCGGTTAATAATTAAGAAGCCGGGTAGGGGAAAACCCGTAGAACGAATAATATTATATAATAATTATCGACCACATATCGAGTGGTTTCATCGAAAAACGGAATTACCGGTATATTAACCATAAAAATGGATTCGAGGGTTGACAATCAGAAGGACGTAACTCAACACTAAAAGAAATATTAAAGAATTTCTTTAATTCTGCTGTTCATAATAGCTCATTACTAAAGTTTATATGTTTGCTTACAGTACCATATACGAGCTTTATGAGATGTTTACATTTTGAGTAATGAATAGATTTGCTTAATAGAAAATATTAAACATCACATTTCTCAAAAGCAGTATTAAAGCAGAATTAAAGAAATTTAATACTTTTAGTGTTTTGTTACGTCCTTCTGATTCTCAAACCTCGAATTAAAACCATCTAGCCTGACCATGCGCTATTTAAAATTTGCGCTAGTGTATAACGTGTTATGCGATACTGTTGCCACGTTTGCGTCACACATGCCATAGGAAATACACATTGTGAAAGCGCCACGTGTGAAGGTGTATGACGCTACTGTGCCGTCCGTATCGCATAACACATACACTTGCGCAAATTTCAAATAGCCCATGGTCAGACAAAACATTTTAATTCATTTTTATGGTTAGTATAATCCAGTTTTTTTCCATGAAACCACTCGATGTGTTCAATAATTATTTTTATAGCGGTTAGTACGGGTTCTCCCTGGATGTTATGAAAGTTCAGTGTACCTTGTAACAAAATGTAAAATCTAAATTTCCTCGGATAAAGGTTGCCAAATTCAACATTGGCCATGTGCATTAGAGTACCATCAAATGCTCTTTACAGGTTATTACTGATGAAAATGGGTAATATAATTGTTTCAAATAGTTAAGAACATGGGAATACAAACAAGATTTATTACAACTTCATTTGTTTTAACATAACAGTTCACCAATTTCGTGTTTTGGATGTCATATACTACGGTGAATAAAAAAAAAAATTGTGGCAAGGATTATCTAGATGAGCTTGACCTTAGGCAATCATATATCATAGCTTTTTTTGTATAAAACACATCTAATATACTTCCAATACTGAAAAAGGAGAATCGATTTAAAATAATAAGCAAGATAGACCAAATTTGTAAGCACACCCCTTTTTTTTTCGTCATTCCTAACTGGATTTACACCATTAAACGGGTGTTTGTGAGAATGTAACATATCGATATCATTAGGCCTTTGTCAACCTTAAGGCTACATCTTTCTTATTATTTCAACTACGATTAATCAATTAATTTAGTTATAAAAAATATGCCAACTGATATGACGCATCCTAACACCAATTCACCATGGTGCAGAGCAAGAAACGAAGATCTTCCCATTGTTCTTAGATATTGCAAAGAGTTTAGAGCCTTTAATTGGCAAACCTGGATTACAGTGGTAGTGTTGAAACCCGTTTCATTTACACATCAGGATTCCTAGGGAGAGATTTTTATAAGAACCCCGCTTACCACGGGTTTTTTTTTGTAACGACGGTTTATCCAAGGTGGGGGGGGGGGGTACCACCCCCTCGAGAACTTGTTATAAAGCACCCAGCCTTGCATTGTGATACCAGTGGATACTATGATCCTCTCTTTCCATTGATACCTAAAGAAGTACCAACATACCTAGTAATGGCTTCACATAATGACGTCATCAAGTCGTCGAGTCGGCAAAATTGGCATTTTCCATAGAAAATAAGCGAAAAAAATCCAATTTTGCGCGAAAAAAACGTAGGAAGATCGGATTTTCTATGCGGTTTTCAGCTCTAAGTGATTGCAATTGGCCTAGTTTTACATAAACAAAGAGTTTAGAGCCATACTGTGCATGAAATATTTTCAAAAATCCAGCATAAAATTATACTTGGGTGGCAACCACCCCCTTAACCCTTCGACTTTGACAGGACATACCCTAACCCCGGTGAGGTGCTACCTTACATTTGTTTCACTTAAATGACCGGAAGGATGAGAGAACGATTAACCACAGATGCTTTTTTACTATTTTTTTTGTTAGCGTTTTAGGTAGGGGCCTTGGTAAGACGAGGGTTTTTAAACATTTTTTTTTAAAAAAAATTTCTTTTTGAAGATCAATGAAGGAGATATGGCTATTCATAGATCAATTAACAAAATAGCATGGGTCATCATTACTTCATAATGCTATGCCCCGTTATTGTACATTGAACATAGTCTGCTTAATTCTCAATTAAGGTGACCAAGGGGGCGTTTCACTCCGTCAGGCCCCAAGGGTTGGGGGGGGCGGGGGTCCATGGGCCACCAGGAAACCCACGTGTACCGAGAAATTTTTGCACAAATTTATACCAAATGTGAAGGGTCATTAAAGAACAAACCCCAATCGCATAAAAAATTAAAATTTGTTATTTTGGCTGCAAAATTAGGGGCAAAACATTGGGCCAAAAAAGACAGAAAATTCAAATGAGCCGTGCACTTACATTCAAACAGTTTTGAAAACTTATTTTATGTGATATCTACTCTAGAGGACCCAAATTACATTTCACACAAAAACCAGCCCAGTTTTAGGGACTCCTGTATTTTTTAGGGTGATTGTTGCAAAATACACATAATTTTCCAAGGTTTGTACGAACGTACGGTTTAGCAAAACGTCCACCAAATGAAAGAAATTGTTTGTTTTCAGCACATAAAGGGTTAACTATTTTAATGTTACTATAATTGGTTTACTACATGTATGTGTGAATTATATCAGCAAAAAAAAAATCGCCTTTGGTTCTTTAATTTTTAAAAAAAAAAAAACAAAAAAAAAAAAAACATCTTTATTTTTTTTCCCCCCCCCCCCCCCTTTTCAGAAGATGACTCTGTTAGTGCCCAAGGGGGGTTCCATGGACTCCCCCACTATGAACTCAGAAATCATTGGCCGATTTAATTATTGTGGTATGAAAGTATAGCATTTAAAAGTCAGACAATTACAAATACTCTGTATAAAAAAATCCATTGTAAAGCGGCCACGCGAAACAAATTTTTGGGGTCCATAGGAACACCCCCGCCCCACCCGTTGGTCACTGTTAGTGTTAACTGTTCCCTTCCACAGTATAAGTAAATAATAATTAGGAATTGCTGTCTTTCAAGAATGGTAAATCGGACTGTTGCTTTCCGCCTTGCAAAAGCATTTCCTGACAATACTCACCCTGGTATATGGTTTCTCCTTTGTTTGAGATGAGTGATTTTTTAATCAGATATTAACCTCGTCTTTCGTACAAAGCATTTCTGGCAAGCCCACATTGATATATTTTCTCCTTTCTGAAGAAGAATTTGAATTTTAGGTCTTTCTTTGAGCATTCCTTTCACTGATAGGGTTTCACATTTGGGTGAAGAGTACAAATGTGACGTTTAAGAGATCCCTTTTTTTGTAAAGCCATTTCCTGACAGTATCCACTGGTAGGGCTTCCGTACATTGGTAGTATCCATATGAGGAACCGTGTAACGTCTCTCTTCACTTCAAAGCATTTCTGGCAGTTGCTCACAACTGAGCACGTTCCACTTTGGTGTGACACTAGTAGGTTTCCTCCCTGTGTGAGTACGATGTGTTTAGTAAGATGCATCTTCTGTGCAAAGCATTTCTGACAATACTCACAACGGTAGGTTCTTTCTCCGGTGGGTGAGGTACTACATGTTTTGGTAAATGTGTCTTTCTTGTAAAGCATTCTGACAATACTCACACTGATAGGGTTCTCCTATGGTTGTGAGTTACGAATGTGTTTAGTAAGATGTGTACTCTGTGCAAAACAATTTTCTGACCATACTCGCACTGAGTAGGGTTTCTCCTTTGTGGGAGTACGATAATGACTTTAAGGCCTCCCTTTTATGCAATCATTTCTGAACAATACTCACTACTTATACTGTTTCTCTTTTGTGGGATACGATGTTTCTAGTAGATATGCTTTCCGTGTAAAGCATTGCATGACAATACTCGCACTGAAAGCGTCTGTGTAACAATGTCTCCAGTAAGAGCCCCTTTAGAGTATTAAGCATGTGGCAAAATCACTTTTGGACTGAGTTCTCACTTATGAAGAATTTGCATTGATGCGACCTTTCTTGCTTGCACCAGTGTTTGTGGTTGCAAATGTATATATTTCTTCCTGTGCATTTCTTTCTCTCGGTGCTGTCTTAGTCTACCCAATGATTGCAAACATAGTCCACAATACTTGCAACTCAAATGGTCTGTATCTTCTTGCTTATCTCAAATGCTCACAAACAGCCGATTACATAGACCGTACGACAAAAATCTGTTCACCAATACACCTTTAAAGGTATCGAATTGGTTGTATAGATGTTGTGAGTGGCAAATAAAACAGGGCTGGAACTGAGTTCCACATCTGAAAAAAACAAAAAAAAAAGTGAACCCAGTAATTGACTCACCTTTCCATCATGAATACAAAATACTGCAAGTTAAAACTTGCAAGATTCCTTAATGGGCCAATCAAACAATATGGAAAAATAACTCATCAATATGCAACAATCATATACACCGTGCACGTGTATTACTTCACCCACAATTGCCCACACACCAAGGTTGGTCAAATTTGGACATTGGGATCTTGTATATTTAACAGTTTATTAATTTAATGAGCTTAATCAAAGCACCTATGCAAATAAGCTTTTAAAATGGATAATAATGCATACCACAGTGCATGGGTTTACTTGCATAGATCGTCATTACCCTATACCTAAGGTTTGTCCAAATTTGACTTAGCATCTGGTAGAGGTCCGCTTTTTTTAATAATATCATCACTATTGTTTTTTACCATGTGAGTTTAATTTTTAGTTTTAAAAACCATTTTGAAATATTCAGTACAATTGTTTCTATATTTAGGTCAAGATGCAAATTAAAGCTTTGTAATCAAATATGATCAATTCTCACTCTAGGCACAAAATTTATTTTACTATTTTATTTTAGAGTTAAGAGATTGCAATGAAAACAATCGGAGACGTTGGCGAGGGAAGTAGAAAATATTGTATAGCTGCCTTATGAGATAAGCAAATGGGTTATTGTCCTGGAACCATGATTTTGGGCAAGACTCTCACACGCTCGAGTGTGGCTTGGCAACTCTCCTGCTGAGAGGGTGATTACACATTACTTTAAGCCTTGAATGGGATTAAAAACAAAAGGCAGCAATGTGCTACTGACGTTTGAGACCATGTGTTTTGTAGCTCCTCTCCTATGTCCATGTCAAATTTTATACATGTGGATCTGGGGAAGGGTGTTTTAAATACACTTCTCGTGCTTGCATCTTTTGGGGATGTCGTTATCCATTGTCTTCCGGTGCATATCTATCCGAATCGGGTTCGCGAAGGCTACTGGGGTGTTATTTTTTTTGATAAAAACTCTAGAGCATATTTTTAATACATGCATACCGTGGAGCTACACGTGGGGCCACGGTAATATGGTAAACTACCAATGTCCTTAAATGAGATACAGTGGTAAGGCCTGTACTGATGGCAAACTCCAGATACAATTTCTATGGTGTCAAACTACATGTAAAAGGCACGCATAAGCGTATGTTACCTGTAAATGAACTTAGAAATTGATTGCTCTTTACATCAAACAGTTCTCATATAGAAATGACACAAGTGATTATTTTTACCACAAAAATTTAATCATATAATTCAGATTTGATTTCATACTCTCATTTTAAAATTGTATGCCGAACTGCAAAATTTTCCTTTTGGGTGCTGTAATTGAAAGAAGACAAATTAAACAAACGCAAAAACCTAGCTAGCCCATAAAATATGTTTTAAGATGAATCTGGCCAAACACTGGTTGAATATAACAAAGTACGTATACCTCCCTTCGCCCCCCACGGGTCTGTTTTCCGCTTCTGCATCCGGACGCCAATTTGGTCCCTATAAACGCCCCCGGTGCGGTGCATTTTTCAAAAGGGGTCTGTTAGTACGTCAAAATGGAATTAAAATCCCCGCAAAAATCTATGGAGCCCAGACCATGAATCCTGCCGGACCATATCTCCCTTTCAACCGGCCATTAAATCATGTGATTTAGGTTAAAAGCTTACTCATACAAAAAAAATTTTTCCCGGAGGGGCATTTATTAAGCGGGGCGTCTATATTAGGACCGAACACGGCTCATATGGACGCACGGAGTGCCAATCATAGGGTTTGGGGTTCAAAACATTTCAACTGGACGAAGGCAAACCACACGTCCGCGTTACTATGTGGGAATTGAAAACCTACCAATTGTAATTCTTAAGGAGATAAAAAAAAAGGACTGATTTAAGGAGTAGTGAGCTTGATAGCTCCCCTATATAGCTCCCATATACCTATATAGCTCTCCTTAAAGGCACCTATCTCCTGCAAATCCTTTTGAGGGATATCAACGAATCTAACTAAACAATTATAACTCGGTCCTCAGTGAACTCTTGACAAGCATGCGCCGTTATTTACTGCCAGATCTCATCAAGACCAAATACTTCTTGGTATGACGAATCATTGCGTACCTTGAAACGGTGAAGAAGCGCTCCACTTGAGAAGAAAAGTTCAGGAAGTCTGGCCTTGTGTCGACAAAGACAAAGAAATTCTCCGAAACAAATCCATGGAGTACAAAAAGCCATTATAATGCAAAGAAACGCATCACCAACAGCAGATTGAAAACTGACAGTCAAAAACAGTTATTTCATGTTGTTGATAAAACTCTATGTTCACAGTCCCATCGCACCGCTGCCTTTTCGCACACTGCTAAAAGGACCTTGAAGGACTTCGATATTTTTCTTCCATGAGAAGATACGTACCCTTCGTCTGGCTCTTGACGTCTCTTATGCCTCAGCACATGTCAGATAAAATTTACATGAGAGCTGTTCCACTCAATTCACCAAATTCAATCCCCTTTCACCTGAAAGACATTCTGGAAATCATCCAAAGGATCAAAAATAAATATGCTCTTTGGATCCATTGTACCCGCTGGTTTTACTTTTCACAGATATTGGATATACTCTTGCCACATACAGTGATAACCAACAAAGTCTTTAGAGCCTTGGGGTTTTTCCACTGACCTCAAGTCTGCATTGGTTTTACCACTTCTCAAAAGCAGTCTTGACCCAGAGGTGAAGAAAAATTACCGCCCAATCTCAAATGGTCCTTCCTCAGCAAAGTGATTGAGCGTGCTGCCAAGGCAAACAATTTGTGAGGATCATCTGAAAACAAAGGGTTTGCCCCAAAAGCAAAATCTGTTACAGACAGTACCACACTGAAACCGCCCTCACTCGGATTTACAACGACCTTTTGATGGCTCGTGACAACCCAGGGAGGAAGCCATCCTGTGCTCCGGGACCTCCCGGCGCTTTTGAAACACCATCGATAAAATCTTCTGGCTTGATCGCTTAAAGGCAGGTATGGTGGCGGAGGGTATGTCATTAATTGTTTGCTTCCTATTTGACAGGACAGGCAACAGAAAGGTTTCATCGCTGATGAAGCATCGGACCCTATGTGTATGATCTGGGGCATGCCCCAGGGTTATGCGGCAGCCCCATTATGTTTGTTATGAAATTATATACATATAAAAACACTTATTTTTTTCATTGTTTCATGCTCATCGTCTCTAGTTGTGTCATTCTACGTTGACGATACGCAGCTCTTCGTCACTATGAAACCTAACAGTCTCCCCCACTTGATAAATCAAATTGAAGCAGTGCATTTGTGACATCAAAACCTGGATGGTTAACAATAACCTCATGTTAAATGACAGCAAGAAAGAGGTACTACATGTTACTTCCAAATAGTGCCAATAGTACCCAAATCTCTCATCTCACCGCCGGTAATCGCAAGTTACTCCAGTTCAAACTGTTCGCAATCTTGGTGCTATCTTTGACTGTCATCTAAACATGTCACCCAATATTAATAACATCTGTAGATGGGGCATCCTTGCTCTAGAAAGGTTGTCAAATACGAAAATATCTGGACAAAGCAACTACTGAAAACTCATCCACGCCTTTGTCACATCAAGATTGGACAGTAATAACAGTCTTCTCATTGGCCTTCCTGGCAAAGAGACCTCAAAGCTCCAAAGAATACAAAATTCCGCTGCTCGGTCTTGTTGCTCTGTCCAGAAACTCGCGGAGGAGCACATAACACCAGTCCTCTACGATCTAAACGGCTTCCAGTTCAAAACAGGATTGCTTACAAAGTTCTCCTCCTCACATACAAAATTCTCAGTGGCAGGCACCTTCATACCTTTCTGAAAATTGTTTCACAGTATGTTCCATCCAGGAGCCTTACGTCATCTTACAAAAATCCTTTTGAAGAAGACTCCTTCTGCTCGGACTAAATCATATGGTGAAAGAGCTTTTGCCATTGCTGCTCCTCTAAACTTTGGAATAATTTGCCAATCGAGATACGCTATGCGCACCATCTCTCACACAATTCAAATCTAGACTCAAAGGTTATCAATTCCAAGTTGCTTATTCTTAATGTGCATCACTGCTGACTTTGTTATGTTTTGACCTTCAGATAAATTTTATGTCAGCGCAATTGAGATGTTTCTACGTTTATGCGCTATAGAAGCACTGTATTATGATATTATTATATTATATTACTATCAGTGATTTTGGAAATCAGAAAATTCTTGAAATAATAATAATAGGAATCCCGGTTCTCGGCTTTCGCGCCTCGCTATATTAAAAGAATATAAAGCCCGTGGGACACTCCGTGACCTTGCCCTGGCACACTGCCTTTGACCTATCAACACAGAGCAGGGTTTGAAATAAGATTCAGATCCAGGAGCAATTTTTGGTGTTTTAACATTTATTGCCCTGGGTCTATACAAAATGTACACAGTGTTGTTTCAGAACCAGGGGCATTTGTCTTTTCAATTTTACATTTTTAGCTTATTTTCAACTTGACCTCACATGACTTTGACCTCGGCACATGTCCTTTGACCTAGCAACATATGGGGATCCAATGGGTGCACCTATGACAGAGTTTGGTTAATTGAACTTAAACTTTTCATTGAGGTCAATTTTTAAAAAACAAAACTTAAAATTTTAGTAACACACATACACACAATTTGTAAAACAAACATACACACGCACAAAACGGATTGCGAAGTGGTCCGCAGCTATAGCGGGCGGCCCACAAAAATCAGATGTTGCATTTCAGTAACAAGTACAGATATCCTGATATACCCTACAAGTGCTATGACTGAAGCAACCTAATAAAGACATAAACGTACATTTTAGTCAATACTGTGACTTACTGTCCATTCGGGACACTTACTACAACCACGCAATAGACCATTGCACGCTCCCATAATGCATCTCGTTATTGTGCCAATTTCCATCCGGGAACTTGTACCAGCCTCAAGCCGGCTAAAAACATACGGTTGGAGCGTAAAGACAAGAGAATACTAGGAAAAATTTACCATACCCTGTGACGTTGCACGGTAGTTATGTAAAAACTGGTACTCATCCGGAAGGGGTGACAAGTAGTGCACAGTTAGGTTACGATCGAAAATATAACTTTTTCGTCGTGAATTTCAACACCAGTGCCTCAATTGTTTTTTGTTCCTTTGATATTCTTCTACATTTTTGTAAGATTAAAGGTACTTTGTATTGTAATTTTAGGCACTGTTCGGCAACGCTAACGAACACGATTTTTTTGTAAACATGAACTCTGGTAAAAGTTCCCAGAGATGGAAACGGGCACACTACGAGATGCATTTCGGGGATCGTGCAAAGGGTGTCTCCAAACATCAGACCTCAGACCTCGAAACAACAGACCTCAGACCTCGAAACATCAGACCTGGAGGTAAATTCACTTCCGGGTCTGATGTTTTGAGGTCTGAGGTCTGTTGTTTCGAGGTCTGATGTTTCGAGACACCGGGGGGATGTCTCAAAACATCAGACCTTGAAACATAAGACCCGGAAGTGAATTTACTTCCGGGTCTGATGCTTCGAGGTCTGAGGTCTGTTGTTTCGAGGTCTGACGTTTCGAGACACCCATCGTACAAATGGTCTATTGAATGGAGATTCACCTTTGTGCACTGCTGTTTTCTTCCTTTTCTGTTAAGTTTTCAGTTGCAAAAAATAACTTAAGAGATTTCTACAGACTTATCTTTCAATTATAAGCTATTTCTGCAACTTTCAAATATTTGTAATCTTTCGGGTGAATCACTAATAGTGTCTTCAAGCACCTTGTAGGAGAGCGATTTAAAGCTCCCCTTGGGAATCTGCTCTATCGATGGTTATGCCATGAAAAGCTCCCTTTAAAGCTCCCCCTGATATGACCAGGGGAGCTTTTTACCGAGCACCACCTTATTTTAATTAAGTCAGTCCCTGTAAAATAAATGTGTACCGATTCATAACCTATTTTTTTAAAGAGCAAGTTTGTCTCAGGTCATTTCTTTGCCGAACCTGCCAGATATCCATCACAAGTTCTTCATAAAACTGCCTTTGATGTTGGCGATGAACTGGGTTAGCTAATAAAAAAAATCATTTACTGACCATAAATTACAGCTTAACCAATCGGCAAACGGCAAAACCATATCTGAAACACATTCATGAAAATCTGTGATATTCACCGGGAAAGGCTTTTTTGATCTCAAGTCGGAATTTTGATACGCACGTATAGAAATTATACAGAATCAGATTAAAAGTACTGCCTTGTCTTTTATACAAGCCAACCACTTGCAGCCTGCAGGCTATGTTCGCATATCCATGCCAATAACAAAAATATAAAAATATGAATTTTGATGATTTTTTTCAATGTTTTGCCGGATAGTAAATCGCTGCTAATCCCTTAAAGGTGCATTTCGTGATCCTAGCACATTATGTTTTATTAATGGTTTGTTAGATATCGTCGAGAAAAGCTTGTTCCTAAAATTCACTTGATAACGATTTTGCAGTTTGATGTTATAAGCAAATGCTTGTATCACGGGTTCCCATAGGCTACTGTACTGTAATTTCTGTCCGTTTGCGGACAGAAAATACAAATTTGCGAATTTCTTACAGATACGACCGAATTTGCAAGTAAAATTGGGTACATGTGCATTACTAGGGCTAACGGTTCAGATGATACTAACAATTTCAACTTTTTGTAGGTAAGTCGGGGGGACGAGGCTGTGGATCACGAAATGCCCCTTTAAGGATGGTGCGTACAGCTACCGAAACACTCCCGGGCTATTTTACCGTACAATGCGTATGGCTACCGAACCCAGGTTAGGCCATGCGGCTACTTTTGGTAAAATTTTCATATACAATCTTGCAACCAAGGTATTTCTAAATCAAAATTGTATGAGGATTCCAAAAATCATGGGTGTCGTTTTTTTAACGTGTGTTCTTGGATGTATTCTAGGGGCAAGGTTTATACAGGGGTCAAAATATCAAAGGGGGAAAAATGTGTTTTAAAGATACCATCATGTTGCCAGTACCTTCGTATGTTGCCCTACCTGAGGGTTATAGTACAAGAGTTACAAGGCAAAACTGGTCATAGGTCACATGGGGGGTAAAATTTCAGATTCATCGGTTTGTTTTAAAAATGGTACCAAATTGTTAGTCTTACTGTACAAAAGCCAAAAATATACAGGTCGCGTTGTCAATGACGTTTTGATGATAATTAAGAGGGCAAAATATGGCCGTGGTCCCCTTGGTCTATGGTAGACCAGTAGTCATATCTGTAAAAGTCAAAAAAGAAGACTCCACTCACTGTCTTTTTCGTCCTCGTGTTGGATATGTAATATCCATAATAGCGAATATAAATGTTGATGTATATCATATGTCTAATATTTAGGCAGATTGCGTGTAATCCTGGTTATTCTGACTAATCAAGGTCAGGGTATGTGCCTATAACCAATTATATCTTTTAGTAGTCTAGCCTCTTGTCTTAATTTTAGATTTGCTATAACCGTATATCAATGCTTAAAACGGCCGCATTAAATTTTGGTAAGAATTAAATTTTTATCGGGCCCAATTTGGCAACCAAGCATTTTTGATGTTATGGGCAACCAATATTGCATTTTTTTTTGCCTTTGATTTAATCTAAGATGCACAAAGTACTTAGGCCAATTTTGCAGTTATTTAGTTCAAACAAATTCTCGTTACTACATTGATAAACGTAAAAATACCATTGATTTCGGCCGAATCCATATCTTGGATGCTTATCAAGAATGATAATCAGTAAGAATGATAACGATTCATATACCATGGATGCCTTTTAAGAAATAAAAACCACAGGTATGAACTAGTCCTATGGGCAATAGACATGACAACCAGAGGCGGCATGGTGACCCCTTATGTGGTCTTTAAAAGTGCAAACCTTTGACCCCTTAACTTGACCAATATGTCATAAATGTCCACACGAGCGGAGGCGGTTCTCAACCACAAAGGTCCCCCGCACCAGTAAATGGAGGGAAATATAATTTAAGATCACATGATGGAATTTGGATGGCCTAAGTGGTTCTCAAACTAACTGAGGCTGCTGCCTGATAAGCAGTGCAATTTGATGGTAATCAATTTCTCCTAGTCGTTTAGACCTTAGATGACCCTACTTGGACCCTTGCTAATGACCTTCACAATTTTGGTTTAGAAATGTTGACCACATCTACCAAATTTCATGACCTACAACATGTTGAGTTTGTTGACCTTGAACACACACACGACCTTGAAATGGCCTTCAAACATAATTTTTTCAGCAATTAATGCTTACTACATCCATCAGTTTTCATGACCGACTACCATGTGTACTGGATTGTCAACCTTTGATACAGACCCCCATGACTTGAAAATGACCATCAAAAATTTTTGGCACGTAATGTGAACCACACCCACCAATTTTCAATTTTCCATCTCCTAAACCACATACTTAGTGGATTTGAACCTGGGATGACCCCAACATTGACCTTGATGAAATGACCTTCAATTTTTTTTGGCCAATGAATGCATGACCACACACCCACCAATTTCATCATCATCATTCTACCCACCTATTTAGTGGTTGACCATTGAATGACCCCGCATGACCTTGAAAATGACCCTTCAAATTTTTTGGCAGTGAATGCTGACTGCAACCCACCAAGTTTCGATCATCCTAACCACATTTGACAGGGTTTAGCAATTTTATATCCCATTTGACCTGAATGACCCGCATAACCTTGAAATACCTTCAAATTTTTCGTGCACTGAATTTTGCCCATACCCACCAAGTTTCATTCATCCATACCGACAATTGACAATGGCTATAGCAATTTTATCCCATTTGACCTTGAATGAACCCCCATGACCTTGAAATGACCTTCAAATTTTTCGGCAACTAGATGTTGACCACACACCCACCAAGTGTCATCACCCTGCCACAATTGCCCAGGCTTATAGCAATTTAAATCCATTTTTACCAAATTTGACCCTATTTTGACCATATTTGACCTTTGAACCTACCATGCCACATGACCCCCCTCCCGAACTCATTCCGCCGCCTCTTTAGCGACATCTATGGTGCGAAGATGGAAACGCCACACACTTTCTTATTAAAACGATATCGCTGTTACAGGTTTGTATCAATTTATCCCTATTTTTGACCATATTTTGACCCTTGACCCAATGTACACATGTGACACACTTCATATCCCAGGCCAACGCGTACTTGAGATCATCTATGGTGCGAAGATGGACACCCACGCTTGCTTTTAAAGAAGGGAAAATCCCAAGAATAATCGCAGTGGGACACAACACACACACACAGGCGCAGACACGCGCCGACTCAAGCATTTCTATCGTCCCCTTTCGCCAACAAAGTTGGCGGGGGTAACCAATTAAATGTATTTTTACGTGTTAAAACACGTTAGTGATAAACTTGTATCATTGAGTTTGACTACAATCCAAACATGGTCAGGGATTTTGACCTTTGCACTCAATGTGACCCCTGGTTCACGAATGGGGCTCCCACTGTTATTGTTCTGTTATTTACGTATAACGAGAATTAATCCTTGTCAATTTCAGTTCACAATCGGAGCTTGTTTGTAATTTTGACCTTACCCTGAAATCATTGACTTTGTGTCGAGACTATCATCGACCTCTTCTACTATTAAGGTTACATCACTGCAGCAATAACTGGCTTTATCTGTCCCTCTATATGCGGAGATAAATCCATTTGGTCTTATTTTAATCTTTTGGCAAAATTGACCATCTGTGACCCCCCCTTATTACCTTTGATCCCGGTATTAAAAAACATCCTTGTACCAACAAAAATGCATTGTTCCATGCAAATAAAAAAAAAATCTACTATGGTTATCTGGAGATAACAATTCTTTGAAAATTATTTACCTCAAACCATAACTGGGACCTTAAATGACCTTTGACATCTAAAATACAATACCTTTCATACACCAGTACCATGAACGCAAATCTGAACGTTCTGTCACTGCTGTATTTGGGGTTGAGATTAAAAACATTGAGAATTTTGGATATTTTTGGTTGTGACCAGCGTTCCCCCTTAATGACTTTGATCCTGACATTGTGGACAACCCCGAAGACCCTGCCTGGTAACAATAATGGTCTCTAATGAGGTCGGAACTCTGTTATGTCATTTGTAAGGACAGGACCTCGATTTTTTGAATTTTTTTTCACCACATTTTCGGCTTTCAAACCGGAAATGACCCCTTAAAATGACCTTTTTGACTCCTTATCCCTGAACCCCTGTCTGAGCAAGGGTCAGTGTTTTCATTGAACCATTGTTTGTTTATAATCGCGTAATCCTGTAGAAGAACGATAATTTTGACAATTAATTACACTCAATCCAAGCATGTCAGGGATTGACTTTGCAACCCTATAACGTGACCCCCTGGTTCACTAATAGGGTCCAACTAAACTGTATTTTTCTGTATTTTTTACGATATCCCGAGGATTAATTCTGTCAAAATTTGAGTTCAATCAACATTGAATTTTGGAATCATGGAGATTTTGATCTTGGAATCAGGGCGATTTTGATTAGAATCATGGAGAATTTTTTAAAAAATTAGTGAGCATTAATTTAAATACCTAGGTCCTCAGAGGGCTACGACAGCCAATGGATCTGTCTTCAAGATCAATTGAAAGCTTCCACAGTTAAGAACTGTCAGTAGGAAGCTTAGTCAACTTGGATTTTTTAAAGAATGACATGAAAGGTTGAAGTAAAAGTCAACTTGAACAAGTAGTAACCCAAATATCTGATTCATCTGTGAAAAAATTGTAAAGAATCTGCTTTCAACTGATTTTGAGAGGTAAAGATGTCTAGATTACCAAAAAAAAGATGCAGCCGGTGCAGGCTGGGAACTTTGGATTTTTTCAAAATGGCGTCAAAAATGCTTGCAACATGGTAAAGTTTATAAAAAAGACATAATCAGTCGAAAAGTTATACAAGTTCCAAACAAAAACTGTGATATATATATTGCGGTTATTATTTGCGAATACATACATGGCCCTTTCCATGCTGCTAGCATTTTCCAAATCCAAGATGGCGGCCAATATGGCTGCCAAATCCTTAGAAATTTCCACAAAATTAGACCAAAACCCTCGAAAAAGAGAGCACACATCATAGGAATGGTGACATAGGCTTTCCTAGTAATTCCAAGTGATAGTCCTCATTGAATATGAGTACAGGGTGCAGGGTGGGGACTTGGATTTTTTCAAATGGCTGTCCCAAAATGGGGCCGCGAACATGGTAAAAGTTCGTAGACTGGCATAAATCAGTTTTAAAATTGATAAATTCCAAACAAAGTGTGAATATATTTTCAGTTAATCACAAACACATACCAACATTTATTTCCATGCTGATAGCATGTTCCAAACCAAGATGGCGGCCAATAGGCTGCCAAATTCCTTGGAATTTCTGCAACTACTCACTAACTGCGTGTAAAAATGTCACAGATAGTCAGCGCCTTATAAAAAGGCGATATATCAAGCTTGGAGTTTAAATATATATGATTACCGTATTTGTTAGCATTACTTTGAAATCACGATAACAGCCCATATGGTTGCTAAAAATTTATTAACTTTGCCAGGTAGCCCTTACGATCTTACTTCTATGTCTTTCCTGTCCTTGGACAATTCTGCGTCGTAAGTCTAAAGACTAAGTCTGGCATCATCAAAAGTTATTGAAGAGCGTGATGCTGTGCGCAGTTGCAAATTTACAGTCACGTTTTCATGGAAGAGTGCATGAAGTTATCAAAATAGTACTAACAACAACCAACGTGCAGATTATCTGGCAAAATCGTAATGAGAAAATATCGTATATTCCAATCTTTCTTGAATATGACACGTTCACTTAGACTGATACCTATCAAAAATGCCGCAGCAATGATTGGACGGGGGGTATTTACGTGATAGTAGAGATGGGTTAGAAGAAATTTTTGGCTAAGACATTTATAACAAAAGTAACCTAACTACTTAGATAGCTATGGGGTTGGCTTGGCGAAACACTAGGCAAGAAACCCGTCAAGAAATGTCTCATTTGGGCCCCGAGCAGAAACCTCTATACAACATTAAAACACACTTTTGGCGGATCAACGCGCCAATACACGCAGAAACATCCCTAACCCAAATTGTTTTTCCTCTCTTCTACTTCTCCAATTGCAAAATAGTCGTGGAGGGAGGTTTCAACGCTAATGTAGTCACAACCCCCTCTGTCTTCTGAGAAGGAAATACACTACACTCTTTATAATACCCTCCGTGACCTTACTTTTGCACAGTACGACGCCATTGTAGTCTCAGGCGGTGAAGACGGAAAGGGAAGGTATGCACCAGTACTAGCGTATCCCCGCCTTGCACGAGAGACTTGAAATCACTTTCTACCAACAACATAGTGCTATTAGCAATATCCTCCTCTCTGCACCGAGAATTTCTCGATATTAAGCTCTGAAACGTGGTTTCGGAACTCCATCCTTAGTGTCCATGATATCTATCCTGAATCGAGGAGCCTTAGTAAATGTCCAAGAGGAGGTGTGAGCGTGCACAGCATTGGGACCTCACCAAGAGTCGACCACCGATGTTGATGTTTTTTTGGCATGCGCTACGATACGGATGGCGATGTTCTGCGATGAGGCCTGTTCTATAATGGTGTGCCAAAGGAGACATCGCTGTCTCATCTGTATGCAGATCGAGGATTTCCTAACAGAAATCTTTTTCACGAGGGCTGGGGGGTCCAAAAAAGTCGTGTGTTACCGCACGGCAATTGGGGCGCTCCATCGGTATTTAGAGACGGCACATTTGCCTCTAATAGCCCCGAATCCTCGCAAATCTGCTGACGGGCAGGTTTATGGTATATCACCTGGTTTGTTCATTCATTCTGGAGTGGGACCTGCCACTAGTGCTCCAGTTCTTAGCATTGATGATTTGAGCCACTAGAAAAGGCTAGCCTCCTTCGTCTGTCTAGGAAAAACATTTCTTGGGGTTTCCGAAATACATGGCTTGTCCATTTGACGAGGCCCAGTTGCAGTGGTCCAAGGATTGCGTGTCCACCTCCCACGGCCGGTTTTCTTGCGAAGAACTAGACATTGTTTTAATGCTATGCTCAACGTTTCTTCCCCGACCTGCCTAGCCGCACGATGGACACGGAAATCTTGGTGCCCGGTAAGGACACTAAAGTGGTACGTAAAGCATACCGAAGGGCTTTCTGAATACTCAACCAATGCAGTGGAGATCGTACGACTCTCTAGTCACTTTGCCTTGCCCGAGCAATTAAGCGCCGGCAGCCCTTTCAGAATTCTCCCGCTTGAGTGTTGCGATATGGGCGGAACTGTGCCATAGTCAAGGTGTGAGAATCTCGGATGGTACACTCTTCCGTATGAACGAGTCGCTGATGAACCGATTACTTTACTCAGATCCCTACACTGAAGGAGTAACACGAGTTCCTGACTAGCAACTCTAGAATCTGCGGGAACCAGAGCCGAGCCAGCCACATGGAGGCCACAAAAGAGCCCGGACGAGGACTCTCGATGTCATCGCAATTTGGGAAATGCGTATATGTCCGATGATCCATGACCAAGTCCACCACCACCATTTTTCTCCTGACCCACAGCCCAGGGGCATTGGCTCCATAGTAGGAGTTTGCTGTCTCCTTGCATAGACTGGGCTCTTCTCTCCATCCTGTTTCGTGGTATAGTCACTAGGTCATGTTGTCCGATCGGACACGGATCACTTGTTCTCTCTAGTCAGAGTGCCTCATTGCTTCAGCACCATAAAGATAGCCACACACACAGCTCGACCATGTTGATATGGTGACCAAGCTTAAAAACAGGACGACATTGGCCCACACTTCGTGGTAACATTCGGTGTGCTCACCCACCTGGCCGACTTTTCGCGTCTGTACGCGTCGGGAGGGCAACTAACTTCCTGACAGGTGGCCCACCGTCCCCATTTGTGTGGAGGTGCACACCACTGAGGGTCGCAGCCCGCTGAAGGCACTGGGACCCAGAGGGACACTGGGTGGCAATCAGGGGCTGGCAGTATCTGAGCAATGTGGATCTGAATTCCCCTCATACGAGTCGGCTGTGGGGAACCATCCAATGAAGACTTGGCAAGTAGTCCCGGTACCAAAACTACACCCTGGATAGACCAACCTACTCTCCAAAATTGCCTGGGGCACATGTTCATGAGCGAGGCCATTAGACATGTTATAGGGTCTCACTTTGCCGACAAAAAGTCCAGTCTCCCCCTCAGCAACTTATTGGGGTTCTGCATGGGAGTGGCAGAGGATTAGCTTGACAAGATTGACACAAAACGGAGTGACCCCTTAGGTCCAGAACCTCTACAAAAGCCTAGACCTGCGAACGGAGGGCGCCACCAGGGAGCCAATCGTCTAGAAGATGAAGAATATCCTGCCCCTCCACCTGAGAACTCCGCTAAAAAACCCACCGTTTGACAATTCTGTTGAAGGTGAGCAATCTGACCAACTGAAGGGCAGTGCCTAGGGCACGGACCTGTTAGGCTACTCCTCCTAAGGCAAAACAGAGCCATTTCTGAGAGGATTCATGCACGGGGCTTGGAGATATCATCTTTCACATGAAGCCATGGTGATGTGGGATACAAGTAATGTGGACGTTTTGATACTTTCTAATCTACCATTAGTTCAATTAGAATTTTACAAGGAATGCCATCACAATTCCTATGACAATATTCTAGTGAATTCTAACCATGTTCTGGCGGCGGCCGATTCTTGACGCCATTTTGAAAATCCAAGTTCCCTACCCTGTACCAGATATTTTGTACCAATTTCAATGAGGGCTATCACTTGGAAGTACAAGGATGCATCATGCAGCCTGATGTGTATCGCCCTTTTATAGTAGTGCCTTTTGTGAATTTAACGTGTTAGAAGATAATTCAAGAATTTGGCAGCCATATTGGCCGCCCATTTTTTGGGTTTGGAACAATGCTATCGCACGGAAATGTCGTGAGTGTTTTGTATCCCTGAAAATATATATCACACTCTTATGGACTTGGTTATCACTTTTTAAAACTGATTTATGCTATTCTATTAATTTTAATCATTTTCGGGGGTCGTGCGGCGGCCATGTTTGGACGCCATTTTGAAAAAATAAGTTTCTCACACACACCTGCACCCTGTACTCATATTCAATGAGGACTATCACTACTGGCAGCCTATCACACTGTTCCTATGATGGTGCTCTCTTTTTTTTTGCTGCTTTAATCAACTTTTGTGTAAATTTCTAAGGGATTTGGAAGCCATATTGGCCGCCATTGATGTTTGAAAAAAATTCTGCAACTTGAACTGCCATGTATGTGGTTCGCAACCACCAAAATCATATATATCACAGTTGTTTGGAACTTGTCTCACTTTTTTCAACTGTATGTTATGCCTGTTCTAATATGTTACCATGTTTGGCGCATTTTGAACGCCCATTTTGAAAAAATCAAGTTCCCCCCACCCTAAACCGTCGCATCTTTTTTTTTGGTAAATCTAGACACCTTTACCTACTCAACTCAGTTTTGAAAAGCAGATTCTTTACAATTTTTTCACAGATTGGTCACAATATCATCTAATTTTGGGTTACTAAAGGTTCACAATACCTTAAAAAACGAAGCCACCTACATAGTTTATGAACTGCCTCACGAAGCCTTGAAAATAAAGCCTCCCAAAAAATTGACAGGGTCTCCGCCGTCTGCCAGCCCCCATTTACGGAACTGTCAGTACGGCCCTAACGTCCATCAGGGACTTTAGAAACAAAATATTGAATGAAAATGTCTAAGTAAAGTAAACTTTAAAAAAAGGCTCATCACTTGAAAACGGAGCCATCTAAAAATTGAACTGCATCATGAGATTAGCTCTTTAGAAATAAAGCTTTCCCAATAAAATTGACAGGCCTCCGCCGCGTATGACAGCAGCAACCGTTTAGGGCACGTCAGCGGGAACAAAGTCCACAACAAAGCACTAAAATAATACCTTGCAGCCAAATGACCGCCTCCCAATCATGACCACACCTCGTGCGTTGGAGCTCTACCACCACAACCAAAATTCAATCCGTATATTGTTAGGACGGGCGAATGCATAGCCCGGACAACCCCACCAAAAGGTACTGGCTAAAAACCCACAAACATTAGAGGTTACCGGCACATGGTCCACCCTAGGTTCTTCTTTCTTCGCATACCTTATTAGTCCTGTCCAGTGGTTCCTTTAGTTTGTAATACCATTTATTTCAGAAGTGTTTTATTAGGTAGATTGCAAAATGGGGTCAAAGGCCATACAGGGTCATTAGAGGCCACTCTATTGTATACTCAATCATGACACTTGGGTGGTTCAGTGGTTCTTTCTTTGACTATAACGTGTGGAAGGTATCGGCAAATGTATATAACACTAAACAGTTAATATCACACTCCAAGTCCCACGGGAAATGCCTTACAATCTCTGTAATGCCGCAAGCTTGATAACAATCGTATTATGAGTCTCTTTTACAGCATACATTGGCGCTTGGTTGCAAACGTAATAAGAATATCAGAGGGGTCATTAGCCTACGATTGCAGATAAATTGGTCGGTTTCATTATTAACGGGGTTTTAACAGATGGAAGAGATGTCGAGGGGATATGTTGAATGGAAAGTGATGGAAAGTTGAATTTCAGTGAGAGAGGATATATGTAGTCTGGAAAGATCATATGGAAAGAATCATTCGAATGAGGAGAATGAGTGGGATCAGAATGTGGAAGCTGGCGTGTTGGTTGGAAAGGCCAGTTGAAGGGATCAGCCGAGAGGGGTTAGAAGGCAACGGATCAAAGGCCGGCTGGACCTCAGAGGCGAGTATTGAGATGATTATTTTGCGATTGGAGAGATAGGATTGGGGTGATGGAGTTGTGTCAGAGAGTGCTAGATGGAGACGGATGCATATGCCAGAGGAGTGTGGTAGTTTTTCCAATTTTTTAAGGACAAGTGCAATGAGTTGTGGTCATATAGGGGTGTGAAGTTGTTTTGCATGCAATGAAAATTGGTGGAGAGGTTTTAGAGAAATAGGATTCGAAGATAATGGATAGTGGGAGTGGATGAGGTGCAATTGGGGTTTATGCCAGGGACGGGAAACGATAGATGCAGTGTATTTTTGGAGGAGGTTGCAATAGGAATATCGAGTAAAGAAAGAGGGGTTGTATATGTGTTTTGTAGACATGGGAGATGCTTTTGATAGAGTACCAAGGAATGTTGATGGGTGGGCAATGAGGAAGAGGGGATACCAGAAGTAATGTTAGAGCAGTGATTGAGTTTGTATGAATGAGCAAAGACAAGAGTTAAGAGTGGGAATGATTTGTCAGAGGAGTTTTGACGGTGGGTGGGTGTGCATCAAGGTTCTGTATCTTTCGCCATTGATTTTTGCAAATGTGATTGACATAGTTACATGGGTGCAAAAGGGGTTTGTGAGTGAGATGTTTCCTGCATAATGAACTTGGATCTACTGACGAGACAATGGAGGGAACTGAGGGAGAAGTTTGGAAAATGGAAGAAGCTTGTAGAGTAGTGTTTGAAGGTAAACCTTGGAAGACAAAGTGTTGGTGACTTCGGGATGGATAGTGAGGTGGTTGTGCGAGTAAGGTAGACCCAGAAGGCGTGTGTGGGAAGAGGGTAATTTTTAAGCGAAATTCCGTGTGGTGTTAGAATGTGGGACATGGATCAACGGGAGATGCACAAAGAAGGAGAGAGTGACCGCCAAAAGTTTAGGCAGAGATGTTATGTGTGGAAGGGTGCCTGGCTGGGATGGTGGAACAGGAGGAAAAGTTTTTGTGATAGTTGGAATTCAAGTTGAAGGAGTTCACATATTAGCTGGGGACAAGGCGGTGGTGGGCTGTTACATCTAGATTGAGGTATGGGGGGGTGAAGTTTAGGGAAATGGGGGATATTTGTTTGCAAAAGGCAAAAGAATAACCCTTTGAAATGACAGGTTAGTTTAAAGAGAGCTCTGTGTGAGATCCGTGCTGCTGTAATGGGTAGTGAGACGTGTCCGCGCGAAAATGAGGATACAGGGGTTCGATGCGAACAGAGAGCATGATGCAAGCGATGTGTGGTGGTGTGAAGTTGATGTATAGGATGAGGACTGAGAACTTGAATGCAGATGTTGGTAAGATTGGGATGAGGCGTGGACCGTTTGGCTAAGTGGAATATTTTCTGTTGGTATGGCATTGTTGAGAGTAGGATGACAGGGCATGTTTTACACTTTAAAAAACAAAAAACCTGCATAAGGGGTGTGCACTTCCGTTAGTGTCATAACGGTGGGGTTCCTAGGGACCCCCCCCCTAATATAAACCACTTTCCAAGGATTTGTTTAGAGTTGAAAATCCAACACGGTTAGAAGGCTTATTCAAAAGAACATAAAAGACCATAACAATCAGACATAAAAACTCAAAAAAGTTGTTCAGTAAAAAACTTAGGGGCAAAACAGTGATTTTAATTTCGCGTCAAAATGTGCGAAAAAGAACTAATTTGTTTACTGTGGTTTTCCTTCTATTCTACGGCAATTGCTTCCCCTAACTTGATGCTGATTTGGCTTTAATCGTTGAAGAATGAACTATTTTACCACGTCCTAAAGCATCAAACCATAAATGTCTCCCTTATGGCCATTTGACTAACCATAATCTAGGGACTGTGTTTTTAAGTGGCTTGGTCATCTTTTGTGTATAGTAAGTTTATTTGTGGGCCCTACGTTGTCGCTTACCACTAAATAATGAATCTGTGTCCAAATTCAGAGTATGATAAAATGTTATTGTGTAACAAATAGTACAACAATATAAAATGCAGCTTGATCTGCGCCCGGTCTACATAGGGCCACTACACTTAATTGTAAAATGCTTTGCAGAGATTTCTTTATTAATAACTTATTTGAACGTCTTTGTGTATATTATAGGTCAACATTTAGAATAGGGGTACGCATTATGAAATTCAGACTCACAGTAACTCTAATAAATTTTTTTCATTTTGGTCATGGGGGCACTATCCTGTGATCAACAGTCTGGCATTTCCATTTGTAGTGGTGGGGTGTGGTGTGGGACTCATTAGGTACCACCAACCGACTAACTTAATTAGGCGATGGCTACCAATAAAACTGATACCTTGCGGACTGATCGCGACTTTACTGTACTTTACTGTATTTGGCACCTGACAGACAAAACTATGGTTGCTTTTTGATCTAACAACACAAACTCTTAGACAATACAAAAATATAACCAAAATATATTGCAGCGTTAAAAATCGCCGCCTGAAAAACTAACGTTTGGGGGTACCTAGGACCCCCCCCCTTATGCATTTAAGTGTTAATAAGGGCTTTTGAGCTGTGAAGTGGGAGGAGAGGATGACCAAAGAAGACATGGAAGAAAACAAGTCGAGTAGGAAGTAGGAGGGTTGGTTTGAGGATGAGAATGCATTGGTGTATCGAGTGAAGTTGAAGGAGGGAGTAAGGGCGGTGGCTCTGCGAATTTGAGGTGAATCCGACCACCCCGGTTTTGTAGGACAAAACCGGATTTAAAAACTTATGATTTTACTACTTTACTACTGGAGATGATCGCGCATAAGGGTTGAAAAAAAAAAACACTGCGCTTGGCCGGATTCGAAACCCCCCAGGAACTGCCCAGGCACATTTAAACTTCAAATACCCTCCAGTATTTGTTTTTTTTTTGAACATATTATTTTTTTTATTTGATTCTGTTTTAAATTCAAAATGAGTTTTCAGATCAGTTGGTCTTTGCAAATCATTTTTCTGGGATTGGAAAATTTATGAAAATGTCAAAAACAAAATAAACCCCCCCCCAAAAAAAAAGTTCGCAAGTTTTCATATGTACCACCCTTAAAATTCTACAGACACAAACTTATTTTTTATTTTGGCCTTCCTTAACACTACCCCTGACCTCAATACATGGATAGCGGGCGCCCACAGTTGAATGGTCCGCCGAGTGAAACAAAATGAAGTTCGTTTTTGCTTTTCGCCTTGGTAATATGGAGGGAAACAATGCATACCCGTAGCCCGACTGGTGCCATATTCCAAACATATGTTAATATTGTTATGGGTCACATTTTTTAAAGTTGGGCACCCATAAACGAAGGTGGATTTTGCATCATTTTTGGTACTTTTCCTACTTGTTTTTCTTAATACAATATTGTTAGATAAGCATAGGAAAATGAAATTTTAGGCTTAAATATTAAACCCCATCTATCAGATCACTCTAAACCATACCACAAAAAATAATATCCAATATACACACTAACTTAATTAGTACCAGTTAATTAAACATAATTAGTCAAGGGTTGGAAGGGGTGGTTGTTTGCGGGGCGGTTGTGCTGTGTGTGCATTTCCATGTAAGTGTGGTGGTTTGAAGTTTAATGCACTTCACTTATGACCAGGCCTAGACTAATTTTACATTATGTTCTTATTTGTGTTGGCAATAAGTTTTGTAAAAACAAGTGACATATAGCCTATAATAGATAGGCAATTGTCTTTTCACACAATAGTTTAAAAAATCGTCCATATCAATAAGAAGCATAATTTCTACTACCTATTTGAATTTTTTCACTTGATCTTGGAGACATTGTCATGAACTGATTTTTTTGTACCCACCTTTGTATGTCATGGCATCAGAATAGAGACCAATTGTTTTACCATTCAAGCAAAAGTCAAATCTGTTTTTTATTCCAGTTTACAAAAAACGACTCACTGATTTTCTGTAAACATGAAGCAATCAATTAACTGTCCATATTCGACACATCACCATACCTGTGGACAGATTATCAATCATTGAGTCATAGTGTTCCCAAAGTTGGATCTTCCATGCCCGACCTCGTTTGTTTGCAATGAAAATCATGATATTTTCAGGCACATTGAATTTTCGCCTATTGCGTATATGGAAATACACCTTTTTTTTGCTGGCCCATGCACTTTTATGACAGTCATCCTACTGGTTAATGTTGGTAATTATTTTGGTATCAATTTTATTATTCGCGCGTATTACAGTCTGTACGACTGGTCACAACAGTAATAAAACCTAAATAGCCTTTTTTGTTGTCATCACTAAAGTTTATACCAAATATACACAAAAATGGCGGCCATTTTCCATTGACTTCATTTGAACATGGTTCCCCATATTATGTTCGGGAAATTTTATATCTGCGAGATAGGTAGGCCTACAGTTTCTAAAAATATCAAAATTAGCTTTAGTACGATATGTGCCATTCAACCCCCAAAGAAGGCTCATCTGCAGGCCTAAGGGGGAAGGGTGACTCTAGGGGTACTTGCGTCAAGTTGCGTACCACAATATTGCTCTCAATTTTCCAGCCTTCTGTATAAATGACTACCTTTTTTTCTACCAAGTTGGTGTAGAAGTGGGTCGCTTTTAAATTTAAAAAAAAAATAGTCCAGTTCCTTATCTGTGGAATGAATTTTTCCTAAAAATTGTTGGAAAATTATTACATTTTCCTCAATCTGAAAACCAACATTTTATAACGAATTGTTTAAAAATTAAAAAAAAAAAAAAAAAAATAGCCAATTTTTCAAAATTTAAAGTGTGTGGAATTTGGTTTGCTATTACTAGGCAAAATGTCCGGAATGTCTACATGGTCTATGGGGTCAAACCAAAATTTCCCTGGATGTTGCAATGGTGATAATCAACCAAATCATTCATTTTGAAGTGGCATTTTCTGGTTCAGTATGACAAGAGGGATCACTTGACAACGACTTTCAACAACAATCTGCGCATATTATCACCAGGGTGACTCGAAACCTTAACTAAAGGTTTGAATCTAGCACATTATATATACTTTTCTAAATCCCCTTATAGAAGACGAACGTGTTAGTGTCCATTAAAACCCATTTGACTTGATTTTAAATTTGTTCCTGTAGTAAATTTCCCCTTTTAGAAGGGGGCAGTAGTCAAAGAACTGACCCCCCAATTCACCCAATTTTTCTAACAATCTAGACTGCCTAAAACCAACAACAGCAGCAAAATCCTAACAACCACATAATTCAATGTGCCCTCATTGCATAACACACAAAAAATGGAAGTGATATATTGCATATTTCTGTACATTTTCGTGCTAACATTTCCTTTCAAGTTTTTCTTACATAATATTTTAAAACAATATTCTTTAACTCAAACACCCTAATTGCACATTCCAAATATCACTGGTCCTCTTATGCTTGTGTCGCCTGCCTTCGCGAATGGTAGGCCGTATAATATCCTAAGCATTTCATACTCAAATGGAACTTCCCTTTTCAATTGACACATTTACGCTCACATGACCTTGGTATGTGACCTTTGAGATCAAACAAATGCGTATCACCCACGTGCACCTATGACTCAAGTTTGGTTGAAATCCACTGAAGTAATGTGGATATTACAGGCAAATGTTAACTGTCCCTTTCACAATGAACCGACATGACAACAAGTATTACAAAGTGATCCCTATATGCCTTCCTGCCTTTATGCAGGCAACACAATAAAAGATTGATGTATTAAAATTTTTGGATACAAAACAGGGGCGGATCCAGGATTTGCAAAAAACGTCAAAATTACGGGGGGTGGGGGGTGGGAGGTGGGTGGGGGGGGAAGGTGCAAACTTGTCCCAAATGGCTGATTTTGCAAGAGTTTGCAGAAATACCGGGATGCGCGCGCCCCCCTCCCTGGCCGCGCACCCCAATCCTGGATCCGCGCCGCCAAAAAGTGAGACATTTTCATCTCGTTTTACTTCTTAAATTTTTTGAATGAAATAGTTATTGAAAGTTTATTTAAGGTTTTATATTTTGTTTGACAATTCTCATGTGTCATAATTATATTTCTTATATGGTTTACGACTGCATTGGTTCTGGTATTGTGTCGCGTGCATGCAACTTCTGAAAGATACCGGTTTTTACATTTACAAATGCATTCGAAGCGTTGCCCTTTGAACTTTGTATTTGGTCCATTCAAGATAATGAAAAAAACAATTCCATTAAAAACTATTCCATTACATCACTACAACCTTAGCCATAAGTTCACAGGAAATGAAAAAATAGTAGCTTTCTTTTCTGATCCCAATTTTAAACCACTTCTGTAAAATTTGGGGCCCTGGGGACAAAGCTATAGTGATCTTAGACCTTGACCTTTAGGATGTTACTTTTTGTCTGAGCCTTTTCTGACAAACTCGCATAAGAAAAAATTGCGTGAACATCTCTTTTTCTGTACAAGCATTTCTGACAATAGACAATGGGATAATTTCATCTCTGTGTGATTCTCTACAGGGGATGGCCTATTTAGTGAAATAAAATTTGTTCATCTTGGATTGAAGAACCTTGACCCAATACATACCACCCCAACCCGATTTCTAAAGTATCACGCCGATAATTCAATCTGTTTTTGATATAGGAGCTAAAAGTCCCATCTGTAAAGTTTTCGCTCGCGGCCAATATTTCAATCCTTTCTAAATGAGAGACTCCAAACTTGATTTTGTATCCCAACCCCCCCATAGAGAACTGTGTCAAATTCTATTGTCACTCATAACATCCCAAAACCAAACATCTTTATTAGCCTAAAGAGGATGGCCCCGATTTAAGTTGTTTTTTAAGTTTTTCATCGGTTGTATAGCTTTGGCCTTCACCCCCAAACTGCCATCTGTAAAGTTGCTGCCGACATTTCATCCGTTTTGATGTGAAAGCTAACAATGTGATTTTGTAAGCCCTTTAGAGTACTGTTGTCAAATTAATATGGTCAACAACAACCAAAACGGGCAAACATTTTCACTTCGTAATTGCCAAACGCAAACATCCTTTTAAGACTAAGATTTCACAGGTAAAATGAGAAAATAGTCTTTCCTTTTTGATACCAAATGTTGACCACTTCCGGTAAAAATATGGGTTCTGGGGACGAGGTTATTAGCGATCGGGCCTCATTTTTCGGCAAACGTGCAGTTTTGGCTTTCCGCAAACTCAACACATACCCTCTGAAAGATTTCAATTTTTGTTATGAAAATGATAGTGGTATAGTGTCTCAATCCAAGCATTTCTCAATTTCGTCACAATGGTTAGGGTTTTCTTGATGTGATTACAAGTACATACATAGCATTGGTAAACTATAGCCTTGCCCTTTTCCATCAAAGCTTCTGAACATATTTCACACTGAATGGGTTTCTTCATTCTCCTTTGGCTGGGAAGTACAGAGGTGATGGTTAAAATTCTCTGTGTAATAAAATTCGGACAATACCTACACCGATATGGGTTCTCCTGTTTGTGATAATGAATGTGACATTTAAGGTCTTTCCCTCGTACAAAGCATTTCTTGCAACCTCACACATTGATATGGTTTCTCTTTAGTGTGTAAGAATTGTCAGTAAGATGTGTCTCTGTGTGAAAGCATCTTCTGACAAGACTTGGCTCAATGTGTGTGATTACTAATACGACATGAAGGTCCCCCAGGAAATGAGATGATCCACCTACTCCAATCTTTGGGACCAATTCCATTCCAATAAACCAAGGCCAGAAACAGAACACACTACCAGTGACATCATTTTAGTGAAATCTATTGCTTTTTTCAGTCAGTGTCAGATAGATTCACCCAGTCACCGGCAATTTTTCTTATTATACCTCCTGAAAAACAATAGCATCCAACAAATGACGTGCATCACATTACCAACCCAATATTGAATGCTTCCTGGTCCTCCTTGCAGACTGTCACCAACCACATCATTTCTATTTGCATTTCCTGGGGACCTTTAAGCTTTCTCCATCTCTTGTATCAACGTATTTCTGACAATATTCAACACTGGTGGGATTTCTCCTTTGTGTGAGTAAGAATGTGTTAATGTGTCTTCTGTGTAAAAAAAACCTTTATCAATATACACCAGTGGTAGGGATTGCTACTTTGTGTAAGATGTGTTTAGTAAGATATGCCCCTTTTCCGTTAATCATTTCTGACAATACTCACATGGTAGAGTTTCCTCGTCTTCTCCCTCTGTGTGCGTATCAATGTGACGCTAAGGTCTCCTTTCCGTGCAAAATATTTCTGACATACCACTCGCACTCAGTCAGGGTTTTTTTCGTTTGCTCCTTTGTGTGATAATATATGTTGTCATTAAATGTGTGTCTTTTGTCCAAAAGCTTTCTGACAATAAACACACTGGTAGAGTTTTTCCTTTGTGTGAGTACGAAATATGCGTGTAATGTCTCCGTTTGTGCAAATATGTCTGACAATACTCCCACTGGTAGGGTTTCTTTCTCATCTTTTGTGTGAGTAATAATGTGATGATTAAGATGGGCGTCTTTGTCCAAAGCATTTCTGACAAGCTCGCCTGGTAATGGTTTCTTCTCCTTTGTGTTAGTAATATGATGTGGAAGTTTTGAGAGATCCTTGCTGTTAAAACATTTCTGACATACTCACACTGGAGAGTTTTTCCCTTTGTGTGAGTAGAATGTGACGTGTAATGTCTCCCTTTCGTGCAAAATATTTCTGACAATACTTACAATCGTAAGGTTTCTCTTTGTGTGCGTAATAATGTGTTGATTAATATGGTGTCTTTAGTCCACAGCGCATTCTGCCAATAATTGCACATGGTTATAAGAGTTTTTCCTTTGTTAGGGTACGATTTGACGTTTAATTTCTCCCTTTCGTGCCAATATTTCTGCAAATACTCACACTGGTAGGGTTTCCCTTGTGTGAGTTAATAATGTGTCGATAAGAGCGTCCTTTTGTCCAAAGCATTTCTGACAATACGTACTCGCACTGGTATGTTTCCTCCCTTATGTGTGAGTATATAGAATGAAGTTGAGGATCCTTTCGGTGTAAAACATTTCTGACAAATACTCACACAAGCGCGAAAGGGTTTTCTCCTTTGTGTGAAATCGAATGTGACGTTTTAAGGTCTGCCCTTATGTGTAACATTTCTGACAACTCACCCTGGTAGGGTTTCTCCCCTTTGTGTGGGGAATAATGTGTTGTAAGATGTGTCTTTTGTCCAAAGCATTTCTGACATTATCACACTGGTAATGGTTTCTTTGTGTGCGTACGAATATTACGTTTAAGTCTTCCTTCTTAAAAAAAAACATTCCCTGACAATCCTTCCCACTGATACATTTCTCCTTGTGTAAGAACCAATCTGTCTCTTATGATGTGCTTTTTGGTCCCAAGCCTTTTATGACAATACTTATGCTCTGCAAGGGTCTTGTGAAGAATTTGCCTTGCCGTGCTTTTCTTTTGCTGCACACACTGGTTGTGATCCTTGCAAATATTGAAAATATTTTCTTTCTGTGCATTTGTATTGTGGTGTCTTAGTCTATCCAATGATGCAATATATTCCACAATAACCTACACAGAAATGGTCTGTATCCTCTCATTGGCGATTTCTAATGCTCATCTGTTCATTTGGGATATTTAGATAAGTACATTACCTTTAAAGGGTACCACATTTGTTGCATAGGTGTTTGACATAATGGAGTCCTCCTTTGAAGTTTTGAGTGGGCAAATTAACATGTCTGACTTGAGTTCACATCTGAAAAAAGGTGAACCCAGTAATTGAATCACATTTCCATCGTAACGAAAATACTGTAATTAAACCTTACTTGCAAGATCATTTTTAATTAATCTAAGGAGCCCCAATCAAGCAGATATGGAAATGAGCACAAAAAGTGATGAACAAGTATATGTGAATTAATTGCATGCACCATCCAACCACCAAGTGTTGTCAATTTGGACACTGGGATCTGGTAGAATGATGACAGTTTCTAATGATGACTGTGACGTTTAAGCGATTCCTTTCGTGTAAGCAAAAAATTGACACAAAAAGCGCCTTCACCTAAATTTTGACCTAAAACGGTCATATTTTAAGAACACGCAATGTCCATTTTCATGCAACTTTCAAAATCAGCTATCTTGAGCTCATTACATATAAGAAGACATGAAAAGGCATTACAAAATGCCTGTGAAGAGTAATTAGATTTTCTGCTCAAATCCTCTCCCACCACAAAATTAAAGGACTGACACAATAGGGCGTCTGCACACATTTTCTTCGGACTCAAGGTAAAAATTTGGTCACATTTCATGTTGAGATAGTTTAATTAGAATACAAGGAAACCTGCCCTAATAAATACCAAAAAATAATTTTGGCCCTCTGTATAGCCCACTCCTAAACTATTCCTTATTTTGGGACACATTGAAGGTGATCATCATTGCTCGGAACGGCATATATTAAGCTATTTACCAATGGAAAGCTTATTACTTGAGGGATAGCCAAAAAACCTTTTCCAACAAAACCACCAAAAACTAACCCTATCTTTCGTTGCGATTTACGCCCAAAAAATACGCTTAAGATTTCCTTCTCTGATCTTGGCAAATTCGTGTGACGTAGGCGATTGTAGGCAAGTCTTTTGCGGGGCCATGCATCGTCCAATGTAACGAACCCCAAATCGGCTTCCTCTGCCCTCCTGTGTTGAATTTCCCCAATATAGCGATAAATGTTGGTTACTAGGTTCCTTGATCTCCGTAGATTGGTAATTATAATTCCCAGGCTTCAATAAGTGGCAGAAATGTGAAAAAATTGCCTGAATTCTCATCACTTACGATGTAAAGACACGCAAGTGATTTTGACCACCACTCACGCTCCTGGAGCCTGAAAAAAATAGCTGCCCTTGAGGTTAATGAGGGAGACCTAGGCCCCTGGAGCCTTGGTGGTGGTCAAAAACAATGTGTGCGTAAAGACACGCTCTGCCATTGACTTACTTTACAAACACACACCTCTTTGGCTAACCGATGGAATTGCATGGGTATAGGCGCTATTCGGGGGGAGTAACAGTAAATAGTTAATCATCTACTTTACTCAGACCGGGAAACAGTCACTCAATTACTGGTTCTTGAACCTTTCTTTAAATGATCGCTGTTGGCTTTGCTATTGGGTTCCGGTAAGACAGTCTTGGCTCTACGAGCGAACCTTGCGGTAATTACCTTAAATAAGTGACAATTGTTTACCATAAAACAAATTGGCAAAGCAATACTGTTAAGCAAGGATTTCAGTATGTATAAATGCAGACGAACCGCCTCTCCTGGTACATGAGTGGGTAGAGCCATCAAATCTACAAGATACTTCAACAGCTAGTTCTCTCTGTAATCTGTATTGCTCATAATTCTGATATCGTTTAGCAACTTTTAGAGAAACATTGTAAGCTCCTTCGAAGCGCCGAAGCGAGCGACAAGTGATGGGATTTTGTTTACTTACAACACAAGCGATGATGTGCACAATTGGTGATGTCCACCACCTCACAGCGCCCAAGTCAATGAATTGACTTTTTTCGCTACAGAGTGGTGTTTGCTGCTTGCAAACCTTTTTCATTTTGGCTCTTTGTACCCAAATCGTGAGGGAAATCAATATGACAGTTACATATAAAATCGCGATAAAAATAAGCTTTCTATGTATATCTAAATATATGCCCGTCGAGGCAATAAGGAACGACCTTTAAGCTAGATGAACAACTTTTTTTTTTCACAACCAAAATTTGGAAGCAGGCACACATTCGATTTTGGGGGACCCCTGTACAATTTTAGAAATTGGACTCTTACATGTCATTTTTTACTACCTGGAACTCCCAACCAATATCCATCGATTGGGTAAAACTATGGCATACATTCAATTCAACTGATTGGGTTGTCCCAGCCCTTCCTCAACTTAAAGAGACACTTTCAATGCTATGGTTAAGTGCAAAATATTTCTGACAAAAAAACTCTTAACGTTTTCTCCTTTTAGTGAGTAAGAATGTCTATTAAGCCGTACAAAGACTTTTCTGACACACTAACACTACAGGCGTCTATTCAAGATATGTAACGCTTGAACCTTGTATATAGTGCTCAATACTTTTATTTTTACAAGGAATTTGTGTGAACAATTCATTAATTAAAAGCATTTATGACAATATACAGTATATTTCCTATCTGTGTGAATGCCTCTTAAAGGGGGATGGCCCTTTTTTTTTTTAAGTCTATAAATTTGTTCATCTTGATTGAATACCTTGACCCAATACCCAATCTCTAAAGATTCACGCTGATACTTCAATCTGTTTTTGATATGGGAGCTAAAAATGTCATTTGTCAACCCCAGTGAATCTTTGTACAGATAATATTGATCGACCAATTATGCACGTTTTCACTCATAACATCCAACCAAATTGAAACATCCTTTTAGCCTTATTAATATTTCACCGGCTATATGGAAAAATAGCTTTTCCTTCTGAAACAATGATTTTGACCCTTCCAGAACACCTGTGGACCCTGGATACAAGCTATTACTGACTGATCGGGTCGCATTTTCCGAATTTTTCGGGCAAACATGTGTGCACTTTAGGCTTCCCGCAATACGCCACACCATCTGAAGGATTTCAATTTTTATGAAATGATCAGTGTCTTTTCAGATTAACACTTTAATCAAAGCTTCTCCATTTCCCACTTGGTAGAGTTATTGATGTGATTGCAGGGAACATAACCATTGTGTAAATTAGAATTTTGCCTGCTCCCATAAAAGCCTTTCTTACAATATTCCCACTGATAAGGTTCTCCTTTGGCTGGGAAGTACAGATTGATGTCAAATATAAATATTTTCCCCCCCTCATCCCCCTTCTCCCACCTTTCTCCCCCTTCCCCCCCCTCCTTCCCCTTTTTCCCCCCCCCCCCCTCCCCTACCCCCCCCCCCTTCCCCCCTTTTCTCCCCCTCCCCCCAAATAACCAAAACAAAAAAATTCCCTCCCCCCTCTCTTCCTATCTAAATCCATCAATTCATAAATTTGTTAACTAACTAAATATCCGAAATGACTGGGGGCATCACGTTCTACTCCGCCTTCACGCCTCATCGCTCCATTTTCTAACCCAATCTCTTCCTCCACCTCCCCTACCCCCGCCACCCGCATCCCACCCGTCTCCACGCACTGCTATTCTTCCCTCTCCTCTCTGAAAGAAGGACAGCGGTCCCCAAAAGGTACGGTTCCTCCCGCCACATCCCTACGCCAATCCTGGGGGTTCCCCGCCCCTATCCCTCCAATTTCCAATATCATCCATCCACCCTCAAAGATGAGAGGGCCATCCCCTCCCTCCACACAAATGAGGACTCAGTGTGCCCGTAGAGCTCAACCAGGAACGTAGAGAATTCGCACGTCACCTCACCTCGCCAATCTTAGGTCCCCCCTCATTCTTCCCTCCTCTTAATGTGTAAAACATTTCTGACAATACCATGTACACCGATTGGGTTCCTCCTCATGTGATAATGAATGTGACATTTAAGGTCTTTCCCTCGTACAAAGCAGTTCTTGCAACCTCCCTGATATGGTTTTTTCATTTGTGCGATTAGAATGTGGTCATTAAGATGTGTCCTTTGTGCAAAGCATGTCTGACAAGTTTGCATCAATGTGGGGGGTTTTTTCTCCTGTGTATAATGAAAACGACCATTTAGGTCTTTAATCTGACAATATTCACACTGTTATGGATTTCTACTTTGTTGTGAGTAAGAAGTTGTTTACTGTCTGTTCAATTACTTATATTCCGGTTTTAATAAGTATTTCCAAAAATATAACGTTTTTCGAAATAAATACGAAGAAAGTTCGTGGGTATCTTTGGACCTAAGACGTTTTTTACATGACAAAAGGCATGAGACATTTTAAACGCTTCAAACTATTGAAATTTGGGTAGTTCACCCTCGTTTTGAAATGAGCTAATAAAGGTTTTGGTACCATTAGTAATTCCATTTTTTGTGGAAGTTCCCATTGACTCCACTTCAGTAGTAGTAAAAGTTGTCGTCGTGTCAGAGGAGATGGATTCCACCTCCTAGGCCTATTGTCCGCCACCTTAACTGGTATGAAATGAATAATCCACGTTGATTCACAGACAAATCCGAACGCCTTGTTATTTGCAGCGATTTTTTGCAATAAAACGAATATCCACCAGGTTCCACACGGGATTATTTGAATGGGTGGCATACGGATAAGCTATGGCGAATTCTTTTGTTTGTAAAACAATTGAATACAAAGGGAGGACTCTATTAAAACGTATAAGAATTCAACGATTCATTTAAATGCCAATACCTTAACGCACGCTGCCAACCTGAAAATCAAAGCAAGGTCCGCAAATCAATAATTGGTCCCTAACATGCCTTTGAAGCGGAAGTGCCCCTAGTTCGTGAATGGGGTCTACCATAAAAGTTTCAGTTTCAAAGTCAATAGTCACTTGAACCCAGTTTGTTGTCGTTTGTCAAGAATAAACATGTAAATTGAAGAATAATTCCAAGAATAAATATGTTTTCAAGTTGGAGCCCAGTGATCTTTTTGGGTCCAAGATGAATACAAACATTTTCTTTCGTGATTTTCCCAAACACGTATATTTTGGAAATAATTATAAAAACCGGACATCTAAGTGTCATTGAACAGACATAGTAAGATATGCTTTTGTTAAAGCATTTCTTCAAGACTCACACTGTAGTTTCTCCTTTTGTGTGAGATACGAATGTGGCCGTTTAATATCTCCCTTTTGTGCAAAACATTTCTGGCAGTACTCACACGGTAGGGTTTCTCTTTGGTTGAGTAATAATGTGTTCTAAGATGTGCCTTTGGTCCAAAGCGTTTTCTGACGATACTCACACTGGTAGGGTTTCTTCTTTTTGTGGAGTATATATGGAAGTTTGAGAGAATCCTTTTTTCTGTGTACAACATTTCCGGCCAATACTCGCACGGAAATTGTTTTCTCACTTTGTGTGAGTACAATGTGATGTTTTACAGTTCCCTTCGTGCAAAACATTTCTGACAATACCACACTGATGGGGTATCTCCTTTGTAATATGTGGACAGTAAGTGTGTCTTCTGTGGAAAGCATTTCTGACAATTACTCTCACACTTATAGGGGTTTCTCCTTTGTGTGAGTACGATGTGAACATTTAAGAGATTCTCCTTTTGTGTAAACATTTGTGACAATAATCACACTGATATGCTGTTTCTCTTTTGTATGAGATCGAATGTGAGACGTTTAAGAGTAGTCCTTTGTGTAAACATTCTGACATACTCCATTGATAAGGTTTCTCTTTGTGTGAGTACTAATTGTGTACATAAGATGCCGTCCTTCTGTGCAAAGCATTTCATACATACTCACACTGAATAGGTTTCTTCTTCTCCTTGTGGTGATTACGAATAGGACGTTTAAGGTCTTCCTTCTTTCCAATATTTCTGACAAAAACTCACAACTGATAATTTTCTCCTTTGTGTAAGAACAAATATGACTCTTAGATGTGTTTTTGTCCTAATCAGTTCTGAACAATACTTCTCTGCAAGGGTCCTGTGAAGATTTGACCTTGATGGGACGTTTCTGGCTTGCTGGCACAAACTGTTGGTCATTTCAAATTTAAATATTTTCTTTCTGGTTCATTGTATTTGGCTGTCTTAGCCGATCCAATGATTGCAAATATATTGTCCACAATACCTAACACGCAAATGGGCTGTATCCCTCCTCTCATTGCGATTTTCTAATGTGTCATCTGTTTCATTTGGGCATATTTACAATGTAGGTAAGTACATTACCTTTAGGTACCACATTTGTTGCAAACGGAGTCCTCCGTTTGAAGTTTTGAGGGGCAAATAACAGGGCTGGACTTATTCATATCTGAAAAAAAGTTGAACCCAATAATGGATCACATTTCAATCATACAAAATACTGTAAGTTAAAGCTTGCAAATCATTTTTATTAATGAGCCAATCAGAGCATATATGTACATGGCAACAAATGTGATTGACATCAGTAATGGGAATCATACCCACAACCCACAAACCAGTGTTGTCAAATTTGGACACTGGAAGCTGGTTGAATGTAAGAACATTCTATGACGTTTAAGAGATCCTATCATGTTTAGCATTTGCAGACAATACTCGCACTGATATGGTTTCTCCTTTTTCCGAGTACTAATGTGTCATCAAAATGTGTCTTCCTGGCAAAGGATTTCTAACAACCTCGCACGGTAGTGCGAACGTCACAATCGTGTAACCCCATCGACATGTTGTGCCTCAGCTTTGCCTTGCTCATACAACCCTCAGACACACAAAGGACGAGACATATTGCACAGCACATGTTTTGTTGATGGATTTGCTGTCACTTTCATTACAGGTATAACTACTGTGACAGACGACCCTCCAGAAGACCGAATTTTTAAGAAGACCGAACTATAACCTTCCCCCCCCCCCCACATCTGTTTACCCCATACAAATTGTCTCTTTTATTTTTAGACCATTAAGCAAATGGAAGAAATGGGGAAGAGAAATAAAGAAATGTATTTGAACAACATTAATTATACCCATATTCATCTGATTTGCACTTCACAAATCATCAGGCTTACTTTAGTTACTTTAAAATTTACCAATCTGTCTTTTTTTTTCACAAATTAATTTACAACGTTTATAGCATGTGATGTTATACCTTGCAAGTATATAGTAAAATTTGGTCACAATTTTGTTTTGACTTGCTGTCAAAATTATAGATGATAATGTCATTATTTTCTAGGTCTTTCCATGTGCACATTAATACTATCACAGTTTGTAATTGTAGATGCAAACCAATGAAAAAGCTGAAAAACATTTGTTAATGTTAAAATACAAATCATAAAAGTAGCAACCATTAAAGACACTATCAGTGATGAAAATATCTCAAATTTGCAGGAATAGCTAAAGTGAAGGATAATAAAGTCGTATAATTCTTAAGTACTTTTTCCAACTGAAACTCTGACAGGAAAAGGAAGAAAATGGCAGTGTGCCAAGATACGATTCTCCATTTAGTTACGTGTTGTAGTAAGTGTCTGTTAGGACAGTAATGAATAAAAATGTCCGATTTTGTTCTTTATAGGATGCTTCTGGTCTTCTTATTTGAAGGGTATGTTAGGATAACTTTATTGTTGTGACATGCAAAACAGTCTGATTTTTGATGATGTTATCGATTTCTATTTAGCAAATCACGGATAGTGTCTTTAAGTGTTCTTTGGTGTAATGAATAGTGGGAGAACCTGGGTAGGGAAACTGTAACATATTTGAAGAGTTCAAGTCATTCAACTACAGGAGATCATTTGGCTTGCGGTTTGTGTGAAAAGTGAGAAGAATCAGTTTCTTCCGTATTTTGTTATATTTAGGCCTTTGTGAATAAGTTGAGTTTAATTACGCAATTGCATGAGGTAGCTAGGTACGGGGGGTCCCTGAATGGTGATTTTGAATATTTCACTAGATGTTCATAACTGTATTCTATAAATCAAAACTGTAATCATTGTTGCTTTAAAAATAGAAAATTTTTGTAAATGATTTTTTAGTTTCTGCTTTCCGTGGAAGAAACCCGTTTCTTACAAGTTGGAAAAAACCGGGGAAAAAAACATGTTTTTTACGCCGTGGAAGAAGAAACTGGGCGAAACCCTGCCCCCCCCCGCCCTTTCCGGTAAAGTCTTGGCTCATCGAGAGTAACATGGCGGGGTATTACATAAACGAGTGACAATTTGTTTACCAGAACAAATTGCAGCAATACTGTGAAGCAAGGAATTCAGTTATATATAAAATGCCGACTGAACCGCCATCTCTGGGGATGAGTGGGATAGAGCAATCAAATCTACCAGATACGTCAACAGATAGTTATCTGTATCTGTATTGCTTAGTTATTCTGATATAGTTGAGCAAATTTTAGTGAAAACAACTGCTCAGTTTCGGAAAAGCGCAGAAGAAGCGTGCCGGGTACAAGTGAATGGGATTTGTTGAATTACATCGACGATGGCACAATTGGTGATGTACCCACGCACAGCGCACAGTCAATAATATTTGCACTTTCGCTAGTGTTGTTGCTTGAAAAACCCTATTTTCATTTTGGCTCTTGTAACCAAATCGTGAGGAGCATAAATATGACACCGCTACATATAAAATCGCATTATAAAATAAGCTTTCTATTGGTATACAGCTTAATATATGCCGTCCGAAGCAATGAGGATCACCTTTAAGCCTCGAGGACAAAACTTTTTTTTAACCAAAATTGGAGACAACTTAGATTCGATTTTGGACCCCTGCTACAATTTTAGAACTTGACTTCTTACCATTCATTTTACCATGTAACTCCAAACCAATAGTCATAGATTGGTACAAACTATGGCATACATTTCAACTGAATTGGTGTCCGAGCCCTTCCTCTAACTTAAGAGACACTTTCAAATTGCTATGGTTTAAGTGCAAAAATATGTTCTGACAAAACTCATTAAAGTGTTCTCCTTTTAGTGAGTAAGAATGTCTATTAAGACGTACAAAGACTTTTCTGACACACATAACACTACAGCGCTATTTCAAGATATTTAAAGGCGCTTGAGACTTGTATAAAGCACGCCTAAATACTTTTATTTTAATTTTTTAGGTTTTTTCTTTTTTTAATTTTAATTAAAAGCATTTATGCAATAGACAAAGGCGATTTAATCTCGGTGTCAATGTCTCTTAAAGGGGGATGGCCTGATTTATGTAAATAAATTTGTTCATCTTGATTGAATGACCTGACCCAATACCCAATCTCTTAAAGTTTCACGACTGATACTTGTCAACAGTTTTGTATGGGAGCTAAAAACGTCATTTGGACAACGCCATGAATTTGTAAAGATAATATTGATCGACCAAATTAGAGCACGTTTTCACTCATAACATCCAACCCCAAATTGAAACCATACCTAATAGCCTTATTAATATTTCACAGGATATATGAGAAAAATTAGCTTTCTTCTGAAACAATGATTTTGACCAATTCCAGAAACACCTGGGGACCCTGGAGACAAGGCTATTAGTGATCGGGTCGCATTTTCCGAATTTTTCGGCAACATGTGTGCAGTTTAGGCTTCCCGACAATACTCACACCATCTGAAAGGATTTCAATTTTTTTATGAAAATGATAGTGTCTTTTAAGATTACACTTTAATTCAAAAGCATTTCTCACAATTTCCCACATTGGTAGAGTTTCTTGATGTGATTGCAGGGAACATAACCATTGTAAATTAAGACTTGCCTTTCCCATAAAGCATTTCTGACAATATTCACACTGATAAGGTTTCTCCTTTGGCTGGGAAGTACAGATGTGATGGTCAAATATTCTCTAATGTGTAAAAAATTTCTGACAACACCATGTACACCGATATGGGTTCTCCTGCATGTGATAATGAATGTGACATTTAAGGTCTTTCCCTCGTACAAAGCATTTCTTGCAAACCTTACACTGATATGGTTTTTCATTTGTGCGAGTAAGAATGTGTTCAGTAAGATGTGTGTCTTCTGTGCAAAGCATGTCTGACAAGTTTGCATCAATGTGGTTTCTCCTGTGTGATGAAGGCGACATTTAAGGTCTTTATCTGACAATATTCACGCTGGTAGGGATTTCTACTTTGTGCGAGTAAGAATGTGTTTAGTAAGATATGCTTTCCGTGCAAAGCATTTCTGACAATACTCACACTGATAGAGTTTCTCCTTTGTGTGAGTACGAATGTGACGTTTTAGGTCTCCCTTTCGTGCAAAACATTTCTGACAATACTCACACTGGTAGGGTTTCTCCTTTGTGTGAGTAATAATGTGTTGCTTAAGATGTGCCTTTGGTCCAAAGCTTTTCTGACAATACTCACACTGGTAGGGTTTCTTCTTTTTGTGAGTATATATGTGAAGTTTGAGAGATCCCTTTTGTGTAAAACATTTCTGACAATACTCACAATGATAGGGTTTCTCCTTTGTGTGAGTACGAATGTGACGTTTTAGGTCTCCCTTTCGTGCAAAACATTTCTGACAATACTCACACTGATGGGGTATCTCCTTTGTGTAAGTATGTCATCAGTAAGGTGTGTCTTCTGTGGAAAGCATTTCTGACAATACTCACAATGATAGGGTTTCTCCTTTGTGTGAGTACGAATGTGACATTTAAGAGATTCCTTTTGTGTAAAACATTTCTGACAATAATCACACTGATATGGTTTCTCTTTTGTATGAGATCGAATGTGACGTTTAAGAGATTCCTTTTGTGTAAAGCAATTCTGACAATACTCACACTGATAAGGTTTCTCCTTTGTGTGAGTACGAATGTGTACAGTAAGATGCATCTTCTGTGCAAAGCATTTCTGACAATACTCACACTGATAAGGTTTCTCCTTTGTGTGAGTACGAATATGACGTTTAAGGTCTTCCTTCTTTACAAAACATTTCTGACAAAACTCACACTGATGTTTCTCCTTTGTGTAAGAACAAATATGACTCTTTATGATGGTGTTTTTGTCCTAAGCATTTATGACAATACTTGCTCTGCAAGGGTCTTGTGAAGAATTTGCATTGATGGGACTTTTCTTGCTGCACAAACTGTTGGTCTTTCAAATTTAAATATTTCTTTCTGTGCATTGTATTGTGCTGTCTTAGCCTATCCAATGATTGCAAATATATTCCACAATACCTACACGCAAATGGTCTGTATCCTCTCATTGCGTTCTAAGTTTCATCTGTTCTTTGCATATTTACAATGTAGGTAAGTACATTACCTTTAAGTACCACATGTGCAAAGGAGTCCTCCTTTGAAGTTTGAGTGGCAAATCAACAGGGCGCTTGAGGTCATATCTGAAAAAAAGTGAACCCAATAATGGAATCACATTCAATCATAAAATACTGTAAGTTAAAGCTTGCAAGATCATTTTTATTAATGAGCCAATCAGAGCAGATATGTAAATGAGCACAAAAATGGGATTGACCACAGTATATGGGAATTGCATACACCACAACCCACAAACCAAGTGTTGTCAAATTTGGACACTGGGAGCTGGTTGAAATGTAAGAACAGTTCTAATGACGTATAAGAGATTCCTTTCGTGTTTAGCATTTGCAGACAATACTCGCACTGATATGGTTTCTCCTTTGTCCGAAGTACTAATGTGTACATCAAAATGTGTCTTCTGTGCAAAGGATTTCTAACAACACTCGCACTGGTAGTGCGAACGTTCCCCCACAATCTGGTCACCCATCGAATGTGTGCCTTCAAGCTTTGCCTTGCTCAGTACAAACCCTCAAGACACACAAGGACATTAACATGATTAACAGCAGCCTGTTTTGTGATGGCATTGCTGTACTTTAATTTGACAGAGTAGCACTACTTGACAGACGACCCTCCAGAAGACCGAATTTTAAGAAGACCGAACTATAATCCTCCACAGCTGTTTGACACCATACAAATTGTCTCTTTTATTTTTATCACCATTTTAAGCAAGTGGCGACACAATTTTGGAACAACTGCGAAAGGTAGGACATGCACAAAAGTATCATCTCTGCCAAAAAATCAGCAATGGTTCTCATTGCTTCTCGGACTTTAACAACTATTTGCGTACGCGAAAATGACTGTCATTGCACTCGGACCGGTTCCCCGAAGGAGGTGAATGATTCTCATTGCATCTCGGACCGTTTCCCGCAGGAGATGAATGATTCTCATTGCATCTCGGACCGTTTCCCCGCAGAAGGTATCTTGGTTCTCATTGCTTCTCGGCCGTTAACAACTTTACGCCACTTACTCCGGTGCCGGAAAACATCCGAGATGCAATGAAATGCAAATTTTGCTTCTCATCGATTCTTGTATGTCAAAAATTTAAAAAAAAATGATTCTCATTGTATCTCGGACGATTATTCAGCAAAACCCCCGGTGACGTGTTAGGGTTAATTTATGGTACTTACACAAGTCCTGGATCAGTCAAAGACGGTATCAATTTAAGTTGAACCGTGTCTCAGCAGCATGGAAAGCTATTAATTAGACAACTTTCCGATTACCCATAATACTGCTGAAAATGTATCACTTTACATCACAGCAAATTAGGCATCGGTGGTACTGCTCATTTTGCAGTGCCTGTGTGAAATTAAAAAGCAAAAGACATTACCTAGCCCACCTGGGGGACCGGTGTTAACAAACACAAGTCCGTCAGTATACACAATTTGCAGCATTCTCCGTATTTACCAATAATTTCATCATGATGGAGACCGTGAAGGTCTCTGCGTTTCTCTACCGCGATGACCATTTGCCGGTCTTGTGACTGACGTGTGCTCAGTTTGATATGACGTAGAAGTGGATACATTTTCAGCAGTATGGGTAATCGGAAAGTCATAGATAGATCTCTATGTAGACAGTTCGACAGCAGTTCTTTTAGCTCCCAACAAATCCTCACACAGCGGTTTTGCTGAGTGTGAGGTGAATCCTGCCCCCCCATTAGCGGGGACAAAAACCGGATTTAAAACTTTGGTTTAACTAACTTAATGTTGAGTATTAAATGGCGGCTAGTATTGCCAATGTCGTCACTGTTTGTGGAACTATACAATAATATGTGATGTGATCTGGGAAAACCAGCACATGTCGCACTGACAGTTGTGAAACGCGAGCATCAACGATGCATGTAAACCCTTGCTTATGATACAGCAGGTATTTACGCCGTCTCAAAAAACTTGAATAAAAACAAGTGCATGCACCACAGTTCAGTCTGAGGGTACCAGTGGACACAATTGATTTTAACCGTAGAAATTGTTGTACGAGCTCAGAAGGGCATGAATTTGCACAAACACAAAAGACCACGCGTCCTTGCTCTTTGTTGATTCCCCACACAGAAAAACGGTTTGCAACATCAGTGATGTTTTTCGCCATTGGTTAAAGTATAGGGGAAAATTTATGTTCAAAATGGCAATCTATGGAACTAACCTGCTCTTCGCTTTATCCAAACAGATACAGCTTCACGTGCACACACTTTTTTACAGATAAGATTGTCCCTTATTACGTTGTTTGTGTTGTAAATCGCCGCAACAAAAAAAAAATAAAATTAAATGAAAAAAAAATTAAAAAAAATGAAAATTAAATAAATGTCGATTTTTTTTTTTTTAAAATGTTGTTTCAGATTTTTTTTTTAGAATTTTTTAGATTTGTTTTGTAGAATTTTTTTTTTAGAATTTTTTAGATTGAAAAAAAAAATTTTTTTAGAGTTTTTTAAAGTTTTTTTATGCATTTTTAGATTTTTTCTTTTTTAGAATTTTTTTAATTTTTTTTTTAGAATTTTGTTTTCACTATGGAATTTTTTTTTTTTGGCCTCATGGGTAAGTGCGTATGTAAAAAAAAATGCATTGTGAGGGAAAATAAAATTTTCGCTATATAAATGGCTGGGGATTACAAATCCGGAAATCTGCCACGGAGGGGGGCGGGAGACGAAGGCGTTCTCTTTTTTTCTGCCGCTGTAGCCATGGCCCTGGCAGTGAAGGGGCATGGCTTTCTGTAGCTATGCGTATTGCACGTATTACTGCGTTTCGCATAAATTAAAGTCGCGCAATATCGTCTCAGATTAGAAGACTGTTCACACAAAAAATGTGATCATTTGCTGTTTGTTGTGGAGTGGGCGATGTGCAATGGGAGCGGCAGTATCTTATTTGAAGCCTCTTTGACGTCACAATTGACCCCCCCATAGCTTACTGAAAAAGCTCACGTCTTCATTTATCAATAGTCTGTGTGAAACGAGTGGTCATAAGACCAACCCGCTTTCATTTATGTCCGTTCTACCTTATTTTATTATTGGCTTCTATCCCCTTCCCACCAAATACTAAACCTATTTTTTTCTTTTCCCCCAAAAAGAAAATTACTTTTCTAGACGGGTAGTAATTACAACTTTTTATTGTTGATCTACTCCTTTTATACCCCGTTGCATTAGTACAGTGATTGTCCAGGGAACGGGTGCAGGGTGGTATCCTTGGTAGGTATAACAGGAGCAGTGGTAGGGAGGGGCGAGTGCTCCCCAGCTCAGAAACCCTTGCCAGTGGCCCCCCCCCGCCAGCCCCAACTAACTGACCGTTAGTACAGTGTTATGGAAAAGGCCCAATTTCCCCAGTCAGAAAAGGCATCGGCGCCCCTTCTGCCCCCCCCCCCCCAGTGAAAAGGTCTGAACAGGGACTTAATATTTCTATGGCTTTTATTTAATTGTAAGTTAATCCTTTGCGGTAATTTTTAGACGACAAAACGGGGAGAGGTACAATAGGGGTTCGTTCAAAAGTCGGAGGGTTTGTGTGTGTGTGGGGGGGGGGGTTGCAGCGGGGGGGGGGTGCAACATGCATTAGAACTTATGTATAAAATGGCACCAAAATGGTTACTTATGTTAATTTATGATGTACATATAAGCAAATAAGAAATTTTGGATATCATCTTATTTTTAGATTATTGTGTATTAGTTTCTATTATATAAACTCACCAGTCAGATTAAAAACGTTACGAAACTACATGGCACAGTCATACATCAGTTTCTTTTTTGGGGGGACAATGACGTCACGCGTGTGGCCAAACAAGGCATTCAAACAAAAAGCTTTACTTTTTTATGTGATGAACATTGGCTCAGGAAAGATTTTCAGGTTTGGGCCCCCCGCTGCCTTCGCGAGGGCGGTAGAGCTGAACATGAACAAGAGGTGGGGCGGAGGGGGAAAGCTTGGATTGAATGTTTTGTAAACGTGTTTAAATTATTGGGGGGGGTTCCAAGGGTATCGAGCACCCCCCCCTACACCCCGACCCCCCACCAACAACCCCGCAATCAAAAAATTACTTGGGGGGCCAAGCCCCCGTTTCCTAAGCCAAATCCACAACAAACAGCAAAATGATCCAATTTTAGTCAAATTTTGTGTGAGTTATTCTTATCGTTCCAAAAAACACAGGGCATCTCAAATATGATCCAGCCATAGAGATGGGTAGGCTTACAGGCTACAACAGCAAGCGCAGCGTATGGCCTTCTTCACTTCCGCAAGGTTCTTGTTCTGTGCATGTGCTCCAGGGCAGCCAAAAAAAAAAAATCCAAAGTGAAGAAACAAAAATTCCAACGAAGAAAAAAAAAATCTGGCAGAAAAATTCTTTACAAAAAAAATCTAAAAAAAAATAAATTCTAAAAAAAATTTCAAAAAAAAAATTATATAAGAAAAAAAAAATTATAAAAAAAAAACAAATCGAAAATAAAAATCTTAAAAAAAATCCAAAGTTTAAAAAAAATAAATTAAAAAAAAAGATTTTTTTTTTTAATGTCGTTTTATTTTGTTTTTCATTTTTATTTATTTTTTTTTTTGGCATCGATGTGGTCCAACGTACTTTAGGATTTGGTCAACTTTAAAATGATGTGGGCCTCCTGAATTTGTCAAGAAACGCATTATGTTAACACGTTTTACAAGGCCGTATTGTTCTGTTTTGATGAGTTCTTCGTACACAGTCGAGGAACTCGGACTGTGTTTTCTTCTGGCGGTTTCTTTCTTTCTTCTTTCTTTCTGTCAACATGCTAATATCTCAGGCATGGTTGAACATCCATAATAACCAAAAACTGGTCAAAAGGCAAGTACATGCACAGAAACATTTGACATTGATAACGATTGGGTCAAAGGTCACGATAAGTCACAGGGGTAAACAACGTTAACCATACAAACAATCTAGAATTAGCTTAAATCTCAAAACTACTACTGTTATCTTGTAGGACTTGATCAAAACTACAAAAAAGTCATTACTGACTTCAATCACTTGACCAATGGTTTAGGGTCAAAGGTCAAAATAATTCAAATTAGTTACACTTCAAATCACGACTCCTACAGATTAAAGCAACTTGATCATGTGAGTCATGCATATGTTGAATTAGCGTGAGTCATAATTAAAAAGTTACGGGTCAAGAGGTCAATATAAGGCGTCATTCTGGGGTCACAGAGGTCAAACATATTTACTCGGTGTAAAAATTTAACTTAAACTAAGGTCAAATAGAAAATCTGTTTAGCCCAACTTTAGGACTTAAATGAGCGGTCAATAAAAGTCAATTTGGAAACTTCATCACTGGGACCCCGGGGTTAGGGGTCAAAGGTCAAAATACTCCAATCATGTTACACTTCAAATCACGACTCCTCCTACAGATACATAATTTGATCACGTGACTCATGATGGGTGTAGTTTGGCATTACTACAACAGGTTATTAATGAAATTTGATCAAAGGCATTTGGGGTCACAGGAGTCAAGACCTGATTTTTCACTCTCAAAATGATACGTCTAACAAGTTCCGGTTTGAGTACTCTCGACTGTGTCAGATCTGTATACGATCTAGTTCTTCTTTCTTCTGTCAAACATTTCAACTGCGTCTAGCTCAGTAATGGTTTGACGTATTCTGACCGACTCAAACACGAATGCCGCGAGGCACCCATTTATTTCAGATGACTTTGGACCCTGTGGGGTTAATTAGGGGTCACAGGGGGGTCAAGGTGTCATTGGTCCTTTAAAAAGTTCAGAGCTTACAGATTACAAGTCCACGGTGAGTGACTCATGCATAAGAAGTAGCTTGAGACCTAAAAGTTATGGGTGAGAGGTCAATGGGGGTCATTAAGGGGCACTTCCGGTCTTAATGGGAACATCTTCAAAAATCCTTCAAAAATAGCTTAATCGGCATATGAAACGTTGCATGGTCACGTGAATATACATTGAAGCGCCTTGAGACCCTTCACAAACGTTGTTGCCTCGGCATGGGGGTCAATGTCATTAAGGGGAAAGAGGAACTTCCGGTCAAAAACCAAAAATATTCCAACATTTTATTTCAAAATGTAAACATAGTAGAGTGACTTACCTTCAGATTAATGCATAGTTTACCTTGTGTATGCAAGGTATTTTATTTTGGAGGTCAAAGGTCATTAAGGTCATTCCGGTTTTAGCCAAATAACTCAAGAATTTTATCTCCAGAATTAAGCAAATAGAGTTTTAAATTTAAATGGAATAGAAAATGCATTTTTGCAGGTATAGAGGTTTTTTCGATATTTGGGGTCAAAGGTCATTAAGGTGGTCAAATGGGTCAATTTTGCCAAAAAATGCTAAAAATAAGACCAAAATTGGCATATATCTCAGCCTATAGATGAAAGATAAAGCCTGTGATTGCTGCAGTTGATGTAAAATTTAATGGTAAAAGAAGTCCAATCGTAGTCGCGACCCAAAGGTCAAAGTCGGTCAAAGGTCAAAAATCTACATACAAGCCCGATTGAGCTTGACTGAAATGGCAGGGACTAATCATTGTGCATCATAATAAAGAAAAAGTCAAGTTGACCATGTGACCCAGGGGGTACGTCTGTGGTGAAAAAAAATGGTCAATTCCCTGACAGGCTTGGATTGAGTTGAAAACCCAATAATATTGATCCTTGTAAAGTTGTTTTTAACACGAAAATACGTTAATGAACATTGTGACTATTGGTTGAAGGGTTTACAGGGGTCAAGGTCAAGTCACCTCAGGGGGTCATAAGGGGATCACCATCCATACCCAATAAGGCTAGTCTTGTATATAGATCTGTTCCCAGGTCTAGATCTTCACTTTTCATTCCTTGTTTTTCAACCCCAAAAATATAATTATAATTATACCATCTGAGGTATGAAGTAGACTTTTAGAAACATTTTTGCAATATTTGTAAAATGAAACAACATATTTACAAGCCCCAAAAACGAAGTTGTTTCAAACGTTTTCTACCAACTGGAGAGGTCAGCGCTGCACCATTGTTTTCAAGTGAAAAAGAAAATAAAGCATGCCAGCGTGACCTGCTGTCTCACTTACCAAATCTCTTAAGACATGGTTTCAGATTTGACTTAGGTTTTTACTGCCAAAAGTGTAAAAATGTGAAGATGCTATAACAATGAAACAAAACATGTTTCTAGGTTAAAATTTTGTGTAGAATCCAAATCTGAAGTAAAAAATGCAAAATGTTCGATGCGTTCCAAGATATCGCATTTCGGGTTATTGTGCAATGCCGAGCCCCATAGAAACCTATGGTATTTTGCTGAAAATTGCATCTTGCTTTGAAAAAAAAATTACTCAAATATTTTGCAGTTTGACAAAAATGTAATTTTACATTGTATATTCTTGTAGGAATGTGTTTTGGGCATAATCAATTAACTTTTCAACAATCTCACCCTGTTTGTTTTTTCAGTGCTGGTTCTCTAAACACCCAAATTTAGGTAAAATTTGGATTCCACAAATTGAAATTAAAATAAAAAAATTCTCAAATTTTAGACAAAAAAATCTACCCAAGACATTACCCTGCCCAGAATTCTGGTAGAGACACAGACCATTTAACAATAGAATCTTGGGTGTGTTCTGGGTGTGAGCCTACTAAATTCCTAGTGTGCCAGGGTGGACATTTGGAATAACTCTATGTCCTACTCAAGACATTTTGATTACCCAGATCACTTCCCCAGACCATTCAATCAATAGTAGGTGATTGAGTTAAGTACCTTAATGGTGTAGTTCAATAGAGTTTTCTCTTAGGGGTGTTTTATCCTATTAAACTAATTGAGGAACTGATCAAGGACAAGGTTGAAGTGTGCATGGTGTACATGATACTCTTTGACAAGGTTTCTCCTGTAAGGCGAGTTGGTTTATAATGATCTACTTTGCAATAGGCAAGATGCTTAACAATAAGATAAATAAAACACACACACACATGTGTTGTGTGTGTGTGTATGTGTGTGTGTGGGTGTGTGTGTATGTGTGTGTGTGTGTGTGTGTGTGGAGGGGGTGTGTGGTTGTGTGTGTGTGTGTGTGTGTGTGTGTGCGTGAATAGACAGGACCCCAAATTTAATCTTTTGGTTCAAAATGATCAAAATAATGATTTTTAAACAAAACTGGGTACTTTGGATTGTTAACAGAACCTAAATGAAAAAGTCACAATAATCGGAAAAGATGCTTTGAATTTTAAATAAAATTGAGGGTGAAAGTTTATTGATGAGTTCTTGATGACACATACTCTACAGACCACATCAAATTCAATTCATGTTAATTTGAGATGCTATAAAATGTAAATGGAAATTTTAATAAAAATTCCTTTAAAAAGGAAAGGGCGAGTCAAGGGGAAATATCCATGTAAAAGGTATGGGAAGGGAGTTTTTGCAAGTTGACTTATGTGATTTTTTTTGCACATACTTAGCCGAGGCATACATGAACGTAAATATGTAACACAGAGTGAATATGAGTTTTCCATATCCCCTCCCTCTTACATTTACGATTTTAAAAGGAAAAGTGACCAATCAACATACTATAGAACAGAATAACACCTTATTCGGAAAACAATCAACGCTATACTTACCCACCACAGGATTGACCACTGCAGACTCACATCAGAACTGAAGAAGCATTCCAGATATTTGCATGCCGACTGACGTAAATCTCTTACCAGGATTCGGCACACGTACCACGTGATCAATAACATTTTGTTTTAAATATTCTAAGTCCTCCCACAATGAAAAGCTCCCACGTTCAGCACCATTGTGCCCCAATGACTTCATTTTAGTTTCTTAAATGTTACTTCTGTCACCCAAAATACGTAAATTTTTTCAAATGTTTTCAAAATTTCATCCAGCCATGGCACTATTCGATTCATATCAAACTTAGAACATTCGTTTAATTCAATGACATTGACCTGTCATTCCAACGATTGATCGTAAAATATCACATTTTATAAGTGTGTCAATTGCAATCTATCTCTACTACTAAAAAAATGAGATCAAGGTCATAACGCCTCTAGGTAAAGGTCACTTACAAAATCCGTTTTTTGCTCTCACAGCCAAATGGATTGAAAGATTGTGCAAACTTTACAGATGGTGGTTTTGGGATGAAGGCCGATCTATCAGATGAAAACTTTATATCCTTATAATCGGGCCTCTCCAGTTAGCTCCATTGATTCAATGCACTCATATCGATTTAAAGACGCTGTTAACCAGCAACTCACTGGTAAAAATACATAAAAATTTCCTTTACAACATACTATGTTCATAGTTTTTTCGTCATTATTTCGTTTTTACGTGTAAAGCCAATGGCGATGTCTAAATTTGGGGATTTCTTGCCGCACTCCCCTGTTGCCTTTTTACGCCCTCTATAATTCATTTTTTATTTTATATTGTTACCCTTACCCCGCGTGTTTTTTATTCCACCCGCTCAGACGGTAAGCATGTGGGAAGTGTGATCCGCTTGTATTTCTCTAACTCTTTTGAACATTAATATCTTTTTGTAAAGTACGTTCATGTTTTCCGCTGGGCCTAAATCTTAATTGAGCACATATCCCATATTACAAAAATTGCACAACATTTCATCAACTATCATACATGTAGATTTTAGAGAATAAACGGCACACGAAATATTTTCTGCAACACTGCTATTTGAAAAGTAGTCAAAACCCAAGCGAATAGAGCGATATTAAAAACTAATTAACTGCAACAATGTATAAAATTTGCTCTGACGGAATTGTGTGCCACAACAATACTAGGTGCCTTTCCCTAATTTCAGTAGTCGTGCCGAAGTTAAAGTAAAAAATGAAATCTTCCATTCACATGAATAAGTTTCTCGTGCCAGCCAAGAGTCAAACACTACATCTTTTACTAACGTCAATTTGACCACAAGATTATCTTGCTCATTGTGCATGTCAGTCTGAGTGACTGCTGTGCTAGTTGATTATGTTATCTTTCAAAACATACTACTAATACATATTTGTCAGTTGAAACCTGACATAGGATTGCGCACATAAGGAGAGTACTGAAAGAACAGGTCACAATTAAGCTCACACAGAACAAGTGGCAGCCTGGACTTTCAAGGCAATTAGGGATTAAAAAATCATGTCCACATAAAACATAGAAATCAAGAGATAGAGGTATTAGATAAGTGGCTTAACTAAGGGTAATTAAGTCAATGTAATCATTTGTTGACACCAACCACTTATGTTTAAGTGCCTTTGTCCACGCCCCTTTCTTGGTTTGGTCTGGGCATGGTCTGGGTTGTACCCCAACGATCCTGGGCTCAGCTTGGGTTAGCTTGGGTTAGCTTGGGTGGCATGATCCTAGTGACCACCCTGGACACACTAGAGTCATACCCAAGTAACTCCCAATATTGGTAGAGCACATTGGGAATTAGAAAGAAAATTTTTATGGGAGGGTTTAAAACGAGAGCATCAAGGATGCCTGTGGCTTACTCCAGAGGTGTGGCATTGAGCTGTGCAATGAGGTGAAACAAACCATAAGTGACAATTCCCATATCCAGAACGTCCCTTAACTGCTTTTTTTTTCCACTTTCAAAATCACGGAGCGGACCCGTTTTTGTTTGGGGGAATTGCCCCTAGTATCTAACAAGAAAATAACGCTACCACCTTTTTGTCGTGAATCGTCAGGTATGTGTTTAGTCTTTTCCGAAAGGATGTTTGGGATATGGCTTATCCAGGAAATTTGTTCATTGTTAAGGCCAACAAAAAAAATCAAGTTTGTTTCCAGTAGTATTCCAAACCTAAATGTAAAATGCACTTTTATTTTTATTTAAAAACAAATGAAAGGGCTTGCCCAGAAATTGCATCAAATTGCTAAATGGCAAGTCAAGACATTGCAAATCATCTTGATGGTCCCAATTATTAGTTATAAAAACACAAATAAATTGATTTGGTATCACTTGGATATCTTATAAATTGAAACATTCTATCATCTTTTTTTGTCTAACTGCAAATCTCCTCAGTAAATAAAGAAAACAACAACAAAATACAGTAAATGGCTCCAAAATTAAATGCATGTGGCCTACTACCAGCAACAAAACTGAATTCCCTGCTGACGCCACTAGTCCATCAACCACTGGCTCCGCAACCATCACCACACCACCTCCCCATTGGATCTGTATTCATCAATTAACCTGACACCCCGACACCCCACAACCACAACCATCACAACCATTGAATTACTGACTTTGTCCTTGTCAACCACTGATTTCGTAGCATCAACCAGGGTCAGCAAAACGCTACAAGACTAACTAATATAGGTTAAAAACCTAATTTTTGCACCAATTTATTGCTTAAGGTACGTGGTATATCATGGATTAAACAGTAAAATATAGATGACATTGAGGATTAGGCCGGGCTTTCCGCTTGTGTATGGCCCACGGCCAGGGAAGATTCGTACAGATTATTTACAGTACTCTTACTGCTGTTTTCTCAACTTTATACAAACTTTGGGAAGAAAAATGAATTTTCTTCCATTTGACATATCTTCCCCATTTTCAATTTCCAGACAATGTCTGAATAAAACTACATCCTCTGTGACTTGTATATAATGGGCAGAATGGTCAAGTTTTCAACCCTGATCTATGTTATAAAGCTAAATTGCAGTTACATAGACATTTCCCTTCCTGTCAGCCACCAACTCACACCAACTCAACATTTAATAAGGAAAACCTTCCCACCTGTCAACCAAGCATTATTCACTGATCCTGTCAAACCCAACAGTAAACTTTACAAAATTTTGTCATACAGGATCTCCTCCTGCAAACTTTGGTCTTTTTTTTTCCAATTTGGGCTTTCTGGTTTCTTATACTACTCGATTCATCTGATATGTGCCCCCTACATTTTCTGCAGAGGTGAAAAATTCCATGAGGCGCAGGGAGCATGTTATGGTGAGGAATGTCAAGGCCTGAAATACACTATTTGTGCGTTTCCATACTGAATGAAATTGGTATTTAGTGGCAGCTGAGTGGGGTTTATAGACTCCGGGAGTGCCTCCAAAATAATCCGGTGGTGGCACGTGCATTTGAATTTCTTTCATTTTCCCTCATCCGACTGAATTGAATAGGTCAAAACTCCAGGGGGACAAATGTATCAACGCGAATCGACTATAATCAACCTTACCGTGGGGGGGGGGTGGCTGATTTGAGGCCCAAAGAATGGGGTCTCCGAACTAGGGGTTGTTAGAAAATTTATAGAAAAAAGCTGCGATCTCCCTCCAATTCCCAGCTACTTTTTAGGGGTTTTTGAAGAAACATATGTGGCTTTGGACATGAAAAGTAGGGTCGCGTCAATGGTGCCCTAAAATGGGGGTCCCCTGGAACTGAAAAAGAGCCTGAATATGAGGGACCTTATCATGGTACATAACCATACTTCCCCCATGTGGAGAACTCCCCCCGCCCGCCCCCCCTAACCTGTAAGAAATTTTTTGCTGTCATAAACCCACATTTTGAACTTTTTAATTTTCTGTACCACATTTTTTACCATTAACATTTAATTTCCATTCAAACACACACCAGCACATATCACACACACACACACAAATGTACCTACACACTAGTTCATAAATAATGAAGTGGCTTAAAGGAAAACAATACGAGTCCTTAAAAAGGACAATCTTCTGCTTTTAGTGCACAATTGTGAACTTAAAACAAGCAAATTGAGTTTTGTAAACACTAATATTTTAATAAATAACTATGCAGGCATCAATCATAATGATCACCTTTATTGTGAAACCAAAGACCATTCAGTTTCATGTTCTTTTTCTGATACATCTGGTATTATTTTGACGTAGAATCACATTGCATGGACACAATAGACTTTACTTCGTAGCCAAAAAGTTAATTCCCATAACTATGTCGGACCTTGCCTGATGGCATAATAGATTAAATTTTAAAGCCAATAGCTCTTTTAGTTTCTCGTAATTCCAATTTTTATGAACGCCAATTTTTTTTCACGGCACTGGAAAAATCAAGGTAGGGAAACTGTTTGTATTTTGGAATTTCCCTGTACTTGAAAGAACAAGTTAGGTATCAATTTGAAGCTCATTAAATTCTTCATTAACTGACAAGGTAACATCATCACTGTTAAGACCCTTCCTTTCCAGAAATGTGATTGTGTAAAGTTAATTTTTTTGTTTCGAAAGTGCTAAATTTTTGAATGTCGTTTGTCCTGTACAATGTCAAATTGAATGTTTGTGGGTGAAAATATGAAATTGTTTGTGGTGTGAAAATTATGAAATAATTTAAAAAACAAATACTTGGATCCATACGTGAGTCACCTTTAACTGATATATTAACATTATAAGGGTCATATGTGTAGCCTAAAGCATTCAGTTCAAAGTTTTGCATGGTAGGATGAAATTTTTGTCGACCACAAAGTGTGATTTTCGGACAAAAATTGGCCACAAATCAATATTTTGTAGGCAAAAAATGGTGTACTATACAGGGTTTTTTTCGATAAAACTCATATCTATGGACAATTTTTTACCATAGAATGACATCGTAAAAATTAAACATGTTGGTTTTTCAAACCATCAGTGGTTAACTTTTGTACCCTTGGGGTCAAAATTTTAAGTCTTTGTTATTTCACTAAAAAGTACTCACAATGATCAAATTTGATTATTACTGTTTTTGAGCTTAATCCCATTTGCAAAATTTTGGAAATGTTTGTAACATTAATTGTAATTTGAGTAAAAAGCCATTTTGTTTTGTGAAATCCAGTTTTATAAAATTGTACAGATAATTTTCAGCAAAGAGATTACTATTTAATTCCAAAATATATGTAGTTCAAAATTTCCACTACTTTTGACTAGTCCTTGGATGAATTCATAAAATTTTGAAGGGAACAGCAAATTTTTGATGGAAATTCTCATATCACACTCACAAGTTTAAATGTTTAAATATGTTTTCATAATGAGCCAATACCCATCAAGCTCCCTGAACTAAATCACTTCAATGATGGTTACTTCCTGACAAAAGTTGCAGAAAAATCTGTAAATTCTTACAAGTTTGAATTTACACTTGCGCCGTTTCGGAGGTGACAGTTACATTGTTACATGTTTCGGAAGTGACAAAGATGTTTACATGCCTTTTGTTGATAATAATTAGACTGACTCTAATTTTGCATTGGAACCACATATCTTCATTCTAATTATAGGAGATACAAATAGACTTCAAAAGGTGTCACAACACCAAATTCCAAGGTGAAATATACTGTATACATATTAATTGCAGAGGGTGTTTTGAGTCAATCCCACAATGCAACCAGTTTGGGAAATTTCATCACCTCAATAAGGGTCAATGTGATCACATAAATCCTCTCTTTACCACATAAGAACCCTGACTTTAACGCTTATGTTAACCTACAAAGCGTTAATTACTTAGGAATTTTTTGCATTATTATGAAATGGGTCTTGTGGTTCTAAACGTTTGGAACCTTTTTATCTTAAGTACTAACATGTGTTTTATACAGTAACGGTATAGGCCCATTGCAAGGCATCATGGGATTGATTCAACACCTCTTCATCTAATGTGGACAGGGAACTACATGTTGTAAAAAATTACAATCCATGTGAGACTCATTGTGCAGAGTTCTTCAAATTTTACTCTCCTGAAACAAATTACACGTTTAAGAAAGATTTTCATGTATAGAATTTCTTAGAACTTTGCAAATACACAGTAGTTCTTGGAGGTGACAAGAGTTTTTAATAACAATTGTTTTCATGACCTGTGATGATTAGATACCACAGAGGCTGGGTATCATTTGGCATTTAAACATCTTATCAATTCTAGTTCAAGAGGAAAATTCCTAGGTTGACCAAATAAGTACGTCAGCCACTTTGAAAAAGGGCTCTAGTTTTCGAGTTCGGGTAGGTGTCGAGTAGCAAAATTATGCCATTGGTACCAGTGTTAGGGACATGTGGGGTGGATCAGCACCTGGGTGGATGTAGAATCAGAAGTGGTGCAATTATTTTTTATGGGCCAAAAAGGTCAAAATTGACCCAAATTAGGTAAAATCAAAGAATGGTGATTGATTTTTTCCGACTCATATTGAAATTATATATAATAAAATTCACCCACTATATAGCGTGTAGATTCAAAAGAATTTGAATGTTGGAATCTTGGGTAATTTTGACCCAGAAAGGGCCAAAACGGGGGTTCAAAATTGCCCAAAAAGGTACAAATCATAGAATGGTGATTCGAACTCCTATTTGTAACAGTATTTAATTTCTCCGCACTATGCAGCTGTAGTTTCAAGAAGAACTTTGATGCTGAATCTGGGGTTCTTTTTTACCCAGAAAGGGCCAAAAACGTAGTCAAGTTGACCCAAAATGGTAAAAATCATAGAATGGTGATGTATTTTTTCCATCTTATTTGAAATGTAAGAGTTCATGTTGCCCCACTATAAGCTGTAGAATTGATAGAATTTGAATGTTTTAATCTGGGGTATTTTTTTACCCCAGAAAGGGCCAAAAAGGGGGTCAAATTGACCCAAATTAGGTAAAAATCATAAATTGGGCGATTTATTTTTTCGACTTCATATTGAAATTAATACGATTTAATTCCCGCACTACAAGCTTAGATTCAAGAGAATTTGAATGTTGGAATCCTGGGGGCCTAAAATTGGTAAAAACTGACACAAATATGGTAAAAACCATAAAATTGGTGATGTATTTATTCCATCTTAAATTTTAAAATTAATAGGATATAGTTTATTTGCCGCCACTATAAGCTGTGATTGAGAACTTGAATGTAAACCCCAGAAATGTCCAAAGGGTTAAAAAATGACTTAATGGGTAAAACAAGGACAAGTTGTTTTGGTATGCATATGTTTCAATATTCAAAAGGCAGGAATTTAACAATCAATTGCCCGATTTAAAATCTGTATTCACTTTTATCAGTAGTTGACAATCCAAAATGAAAACACTGGATAATCATGGGCAAAGTTCACCCAATTTTGGTCAAAATATATTAACCATTGAATGCATGGTTTACATAGCTGCAGTCTTGCTCTGTTAAAATTGGTAATAATGCACATACAGGCTTTAACGGGGAAAGGCGGTGGGATGACGCTCCCATTCCAAAACCCCATAATACCCCTAAAAGGGCCAAAAAATATATTTTGCGAGCAAAATATGTACAGAATGTCCCAAAAACTATACAAATCAAAGATTTAACTTTTTGGCCAAAAGTTTAAGTTCATCTCAACTCGAGTTTTACTGATTCTTTTAAGAAGTGTTCCAGCTTTCATGAGATTTTAGTTGGTGGTAATTTGGGGTTCTGGTTTCAGAGTTTATGGCTAATTATCTGAACAGCTGATACCTATTTGGGCAGTCGGCTATCCTGATATCAACAAAGTTGCCATTATAAATCACCTTCAAGACATTCTTTTAATGTGCTCTTCTGTGTGATATAAAGTAATTTATAACTTTATCAATTTCGCAATTGCTACTAATACATGTACCATTGGGAATCAATTCCAACAGTCCTTGTTTGTCTCAAGCTTAACTCCAGGTTTCAGCAGAAGGTAGAACCATAAAAACACCCTTGCCGAACGAAACGGGACCTTGAACACAATTATCCTTCCTTTATTGCTTCTTTGTTGAAACACTACTTTCTTCATCAATTCCTTCCTGGTCATCTTGGAGTCGTGGGAATAGGGAAGTCAACATTATCCTCCACATTAAGCTTGTCCCACACATTTTTGTCCTCAACAACGTGTATACTGTTAACATAGTTTTCCATTCAGTCAAATTCCCCCCACTTTTCCATGAATTTTCATGATTATTGTCCCCGAGAGTGAGTCCCTTATTTCGCCCACAACATCAAATTCTGGTGCTTCACGAAACATAATCCTATTGATTAGTTCAATGCACGATAATACATTCAACTCTGATAGCCACCATTTTCTTTGTTTTGAAAGGGTTTAATCCCACAATGATTCCTGCAGCACGCCTTATAACCTTTAGTTTCTTGAACCTCAGGTGAAACTGACCCAAGTGTTTTTTGTAATCCTTTGTGTTCACCTGGCACTATCTCCCATCGGGTCCAATAAATTGGATGGGAATAAAAGTGAGGATTTAGGTTAGGACTTGTCTAACAATAAAAGGTCAACATTTCGGCAAAAATGCACAGTTTATATTTTTTAAATATAATTTCGAAAATTGATTGCCTACTCTGATATGCGATGCAGCAGAGATACAGCTTTACTTTGAAGTGGGAGCAGCAATACATGATAAAGACGTTTTGCAAAGAAGTACACCACATCAATTGATGCAAATCTATGTGGTTGCCAGCTGACAAAAAGTGCAAACATTAAATGTCTATGGAGTTGCTTCTCAAAAGATTAACTTCCACAGTATAATTGCCCAATTGATAGCTTTTAATTCACACTTTTTTTTGGGTCTATTTTGACCTCTTTTGCTAGGGTCAATTTTGGAGTTGAACTTGATTAAAGATCCACTCTTTAAGGCCAAGTAAAAAACAAACCAGTTGATCGTCCCCGCCCGTTCCGATTTTGGACGCCGCACCGATTTTGTTATTTGTTATTTTTTTTAAAGCAACAACACCACCAAAAAGAAGGCTAACAAGGGGGGAAAATGAAGTCAACAAAAAATATCGGAGCACTATTGAACTCTTATACCTATTTTAAAGAGTATCCTTCATTTTGTTGAGCAATTTCTTCAACCTTCTTAAATACTACTATTTCCACACCGCAAACGCAATCTTCAAATATATCATGGTGGGCATCTTAGCCAGGGCCGCCATCTTTGAAAAAAAATCATAAAATAAAATAAAAAAAAAAAGGCCTCCCTCACACTTTTTTCAAATATACGGAACGATCAACTGTTTTATTTTTATTACTTGGCCTTAAATAGTCTCGTCCCAGGATCCACAGATTTTACAGGAAGTGATCAGGAATATAATATGGGTGTCTGTAGAAAAAGGTACTATTTTGTCTCATTTACTCTGTGAAATCGTAGCTTTAAAATATTAAATTAGATATTATAGGATATAACCTTATATCTTTTTTAGATATAACTTTTATTATTTTACACAGTGTTTTTACACGAAGAGGCTTCATAGCCTCTTTACACAGTGTGTTACACAGGAGGCTCCTAAAAATCACGTTTAGCCCATATCAAAACTTAGTTGAAATGATACAGGCACGATATTTTATAGGGGGTATTGGAGTCAGCGATTCAATCAGATGATGAAACTATTAAATTGGGTGTATCTTGACCCAATGTCAAAAATTTGTTTATTACTATCTACCAAGATATTATAGAATGGTTTCATTTAGAAGTCTAAAATGCATATAAGTGGAATGATTAACTTGCCATTTTTAACTTTACGGACTCATTTTTGGGCAATTGACCTGTTATGCCTTTTCTGGGGTCAATTTTGACCCCAGATAGATTTCCAACATTCAAATTCTTGAATCTACTGCTATGGAGTGGAGAGGGAAAATAATTATACTGCCATTTTAATATAAATTTGGAATAAATACATCACCATCTATGATTTTACATTATTTGGGTCAAATTTTAAGCCTTTTTCCCCCTTTTCTGGAGTCAATTTGAACCTAGATTCAGGTTCAACATTCCATTTCTTCGGCATCTCTGGAAGATTGGGGAAAAAAAATGAAATAATAGTTTCGTTGGAATACATCACCATTCTATGATTTTTAACTTATTTGGGTAAATTTAACCCCTTCTCTGGTCCTTTTCTGAGGGTCAATTTTGACCCCAGATTCCAACATTCTTGCAAAATTTCTTAATCACGGCCTATAGAGCTGGAAACTCAAATACTACTAATTTTAATATGAAGTTGGAATAAATACATCCCCATGCTACGATTTTACTTACCATATTACTTATTTTACCTGCAATAGAGTTGAGAAAATGAAATCCTATGCATTTTATTATAAGTTGGAATTAATACATCACCATTCATGATTTTTAACTTTTGGGGTCAATTTTAAGCCCTTCACCCTTTCTGGGGGGTCAAATTTGACCATTTTCCAACATTCCCCAGGTCTTCTGGAATCTTCTGCTATAGAGTGGGTAAATGAAATTACTAGTTAGGTGGACTAAATAACAAACCATTCTAGATTTTATTTTATTTGGGTCAATTTTGACCCCTTTGGGCACTTTCTGGGGTCAAAATAACCCCAGGCAGAATCCAAAAATTCACAATCTTCTTCAACTTCAAACTATATAGTGGGGGATTTATTAGTATTACCATTTAATAGGATCAGTCGGAATAATAAATCACCCATTTATATTTTTACCTAATTTGGGTCAATTTTGACCTTTTTTGGACCATAAAAAATATGCAAAACTTCTGAATTTCTTCCATCCACCCAGGCGATGATCCCCACATATGTACCAAACATATGGTAAGCAATGAAATTTTTTTACTCTTCCACCTACCCCGTGGTGCCCAAAAAATTGGATCCGGGCTGACGTACTAAAAATTGGTGCAATTTGATCCAGCAACTCTTTCAACGTGTTGCACGCATCGTCACATTCGTTCGTCCATAAAAACACCCAAACTTCTTCTCTGTCAGCCGCTGGAGAGTGTTTTTTGTTTTTTTTTTGTGCCCCCCCCCCCGCGATATCAGCAATCCTCGGAGGAAACCGACGAAGTTACGAGCCAGTCCCAAGAATCTACGCACCTGCGTGGGCATCTTTGGCGTCGGCCAATCCCGAATTGCTTCTATCTGGACGGATACGTAGAATGACCCTTTCAGATACTACGTGGCCCAAATACGTCACCTCCTTTTGAAATAGGTACACTTGAGGGATTGAGTTTCAACCCGGACTCCTCGAACCTAAACAAAACCTCCTCTAACCGATCTAAGGACTCCGACACGGTGCTATCAAACACAATCACGTCGTCTAAATAAACAAAGAGCGTCTCCCATCTCAATCCAGCCAAACACTAACCATCAATCTTTCAAACGTTGAGGGCGATTGCAAAGGCAAAATTGGTATTAGAACGTTCCAAGCATAAAGTCCGCTGGTGGTGGAGAAGGAGAGTTTATCGTCTAGCGTCCGTTTCCATCTCAACCTGCCAGTAGCGGAGGCCAAATCAAGAGTTAAAAGTACTTGCCCACTAAAGATCCAAGAATCACCGATTCGCTGAAAAGCTAAGCGTCCTTCACGTGACCTCATTCAATCTTCGATAACCCAGACAAAGGCGCTTAGATCCATCCTTCTTTGCTACTAACACCACTGGGCTAGACCAAGCAATATCTGAAGGCTTGTATTAGCCCTTCTCCAACAACCGTTCACTTGTCGCTTCCACCTCCTAACGCTGCTGGCGGGGATGACCTCTCAAATGGCTGACAATAGGCCGGGCACTCCCAGTATAAACGCCGGCTTCACCTTCGTCGTACTACCAATATCAAACTCCCCCGCTAGAGAACACATCCTTATAGTTCGCTAATAACTCCCACCTTCTCTCTTTCCCCTTCCCCCAAGTGGGCAGTACTTGCTCTAACAGCTGCCTTCAGATGTTCAGGCACCTCCGCCGTCACCATTTGCGATCTCGCCCCCACTTCCCTAGTTACGCACACCTCATTCTCTTGCCACCAAGCACAAACTGACCCAGCGTAGACCTCGTTTCACTCTGCGGGGAAAAATAACACACATTAGTAATTTGTAACTGGCACCATAGTCTTAACCGTCACTAGACCCCTTGCCACCAATAGTCGCTATCATAAGGCGGTGGGCCACCATTACGGGCTTACTACCCCCAGCCCGCTCTGACCCTCCGGACCTTCAAACGCTCCGGTTCTCGGGAAGCTCCCACTCCACCTATTTCGTCGACATGAAGCCATAGTACTCTACACACTACCCCTCGTCTGCATGCAATATCGCAGCAGATACAACTACTGATGCGCGGCCGGCACCATTATATATTCTACAGCCACAACCTTGAGTGTTGGCGTTAGCTCATGTGTGGAATAATGACACGCCCTCTTTCACCTCCAACGTGGAGCTGCCGTTGACCAATATCGATTATCGCCCCAGTTTTTTTCAGGAAATTCCATTCACCAACATGCCTTTTCTCAAAGTCTGCGGACAATCACACTCGCTCGTGGCAGCATTCCCCACACTATCTCCAGGATTGCTTTCCCCACGTCTTCACTTTGGTCGCCCATCGGCCTGGAGGAGCTGTGTATTAGACAAACGAAGCCTAGGGTCGCTTCTCATCGGAATATGGTACAATTCCATCGGCAACAAGCGAATTGAAAGGCCCAGTCTAGCAGAATACGCATACAACCCCCTGTAACAACACCGTTAATACATTTCCGCCGTTGCAGAATAGCACATCCTCTGACCTGTCATCACCTCAACATCACGAATATGCACCAGCCCTCCGTTGATCCTTCTCGCTTTGGCGTCCATCTCCTGGCGCGTCTCCAACCACTCTTGCCGTTTCTCGCCCGCCATTCTCAGTCGACAACCGACAATTCCCCCTTCGTAATCTCCCTACTTTCCCTAACATTTGCACCTTTACGCCCTCTGTACCCCCTTACGTTTCCATCCCCCGACACCCAATGCGTTCTTGGTTTAAAATGACGCGGGCTCTGCTTGCCGCGACCCTCCCATGTTGGCCCCTGGTTGGCCCGATCTCGTCCCGACATCTTGCAAGGATAGGAACGGGTTTGGCAAGCATAAAGGCCATAAGTATTGCCCAGCAACGCGTGGCGACAGTTCAGCAACGGTTGCGACATTTCGGCAACGCGTGCAGAAAGTAGCAACGCGTTGCAAGAAAAGTAGCAAACGCGTTGCGGCCCGTCGCCAATTAGAATGGACGACGAAATTATGTGACCGTATTTCAAAAATTAGACCCACAAGGCGTTTGCAATATCTAGCAACGCGTTGTGAAAACTCACACGCGTTGCAAGCCGTCACAAAGCGTTGCGACCTTCCACGCGTTGAACATTCACAACCGTTGCGAAGGTTCACAAGCCATAAGGGTTCATAACGTATTGCCGCAAACGCGTTGTGAGGAAAGTAGCCAACGCGTTGCGACCATTTTGGCAACGCGTTGCGACATTTCGGAACGCGTTGCGTACATTTTCGGCAACGCGTTGCGGTTTTGTCGGGCCAATCAAAATCATACATTTCTGTGACATATTTCAAAAAAATAGATCCACAACGAGTTGCGGCAATACGTTAGGAACCTTATGGCCTTCAACCGCGTTGCAAGCTTCCAACGCGTTGCGAGCTTCACAAACGTTGTAAACTTCACAACGCGTATGTGAATGCCAATAAGGGGTAATTAAACGTTATTGCCGCAACGCGTGTGAAGGTTTGCAACGGCGTTGCGAAGTCGCAACGCGTTGTGTGAGATGATATTTTTGAAATACGGTACAGAAATTCATGATTTATTGGCCCGACACGCCAACGCGTTGCCGACATGTCGCAACGCGTTGCCGAAATGTCGCAACGCGTTGCGAAATGTAGCAACGAGTTGTGACTTTCTCCACAACGCGTTGCGGCAATTACGTATCACCCTTATGGCTTGTGGACCTTAGCACGCGTTGTGAAGCTTTGCAACGCTGTGAAGCTCGCAACGCGTTGTTGAAGGTGTGCACGCGTTGCAAAGTATCTCGCAACGCGTTGTGGGTCTAGTTTTGAAATACCGTAACAGGGAAATTCATTGATGGGATGGCCGACCCGTTGCGACATTTGGCAACGCGTTGCACATTCGGACACGCGTTGCGACATTTCGGCAACGCGTTGAGGTGTCGGCCAATCAAAATCATATCATTTCTGTGACATATTTCAAAAAATAGCTCCCACAACGCGTTGCGGCATACGTTATGAACCCTTATGGGCCTTCACAACGCGTTGCAAGCATTCCCAACGCGTTGCGAGCTTCACAACACGTTGTAAACTTCACACGCGTTGTGAATGCAATAAGGGTCCATAACGTATTGCCGCAACGCGTTGTGAATGGTTTGCAACGCGTTGCGAAGGTCGCCACTGCGTTTTAGATTTATATTTTTGAACTACGTAAAAAAAGGAAAAAAAAAGCAAAAAAAAAAAAAAAAAAAAAAAAAAAAAAAAAAAAAAAGGGAAGAAAAAAAAAAAAAAAACAGAATTCCATGATTTATTGGCCGACACCGCAACGCGTTGCGAAATGGCGCCACGCGTTGCCGATGGTCGCAAACGCGTTTGCCGACATGTCGCAACGCGTTGTGACTTTCTCACAACGCTTGCGGCAATACGTTATGACGCCTATGCTTGTGGGACCTTGATCATACGCGTTGTGAACTTGCAAAAACGCGTTGTTGAAGCTCGCAGCGCGTTGTGAATTTTTGCAACGCGTTCACAAGTTCTAGCAACGCGTTTGTCTCATTTTTTTTGAAATCGTTCACAGAAATTCATGATTTTGATTTGCCGACGTCTCTGAACGCGTTTGCCAAATGATGTCGCCAAACGCGTTGCTACTTTCTCGCAACTGCTTTGCAGCAATTCGTTATGGCCTTTATAGCTTGCCATAAACGGGTGCCCTTCTTGTCGACATCTGCGACCACACCACATCACTGTAACGACAAGGCATTCTTTGTAGTGTTACCCAACGCTTCGCAAGGGCGGAACACACCGCACCTCTCTCGGCCTGACGTCTCGCTACATTCTCGGGCGAAGGGTCCAGGCTTCTGACAAAGCATAATGGGGTCCCGGTGGGGCGTGGGCGCTCCTGGGTGACATTTCCACGTCTCTATGCCGTTCCACTGCTCTGCGCCTGTTCCTCGATATAATAAAATGAAATATAATAACAGATATTTATATACAGCGCCTTAGCATTAAGAATAATCAAAGCGCTTTACCATGGTCTTAACAGTTACAAGCTAACTATACATAATCTTTAAAGTACAATCTTAAAGCTACCATCTTAAAAACTATCTACAACATCATGTAATTATGTGGAAAAGATATGTTTTCAATTTTCTTTGAAATGGTTTAGGTTAGGAGACTAACGCAGTTGGCAGGTAACTTATTACCATAAATGGTGCTGAAATGGCGGAAATCTTGTCACCTTTGATGTATATGGTTCTTTTTGACACGAAGATTGCTGTCAGGCATGGGATCGAGATAATTGTGTGTTGAGAGTGTTGTCGTTAATGGTCATTGTATAAGATTTATCAGGTATATTTGGTGAGCTTCATTTTGCTCTGATATGTTAGTGTAAGGGAGTTTTGAACATGCTCCTTTCATTACATGTAACCAGTGGATTTGTTTAAAATGGTGTTATGTGCTCCCTTCGGTTTGACTTACAATTAGTCTTTTTGCACCTGTTTTGAATAGATTGGAGTCTCCTCCTTTTTTTCTTTTAATTTAATACCATATAGAGGAGTTGCAGTAGTCCAGTTTAGAAATACAAAGTGATCTTACAGCATGATTACATGTTTCCTCATCAAATGTACGGCGAAAACGGGCAATGTTTCTGAGAGAAATTAGTTACTTGGAAAGTGAGAAATATGGCAGGACATAGACAGATCAGAATCAAAGTGGGACACCGAGATTACGAACAGTTGGTGATGTACAATTGTAGTTCCGCATACTTCAGTATACATTTTTGAAGGATGCCTAACGGGTTTGGGAAAAGCCAGCAATAAAAAATTTAAGTTTTTTCCCTTAAATCAATTTGATTTTATTTATAGTCATATCCATTCGTTTTATGTCCTTTAATGCACACTTCCACTTGAATAATGCAGTGACAAACTATTGTCCAGTTATTTTTGGAATCAAATTCTGTGTAGATTTGTGTGTCATCTGCATAATGTAGAGTTCAGGTCCATGTTTTTATTATTTTTCCAAGATGGTAAGTATATTAACTAAAAGTCCCTGGGACCACCACAGAACCTTGTCGGTAGGCAAAATCCATGTTATGGCTCTTTGAAAAATTGCCAACACAAAAACTCTACTTTTACGACGGTGACGTAGGTCGACTAACCAAGCTACTCCGAAGTGTTTTATAAATTGACAAAATGTAGGTGTCAGTCTACATTTAAAATGTCAAAATCAATAGTGTTAAATGCGGGCACTTAAAATCCAGTAAAACAAGGTAACCGCTTGTTCGGTCTAAACCATAGCACAGAGCCAATCATTTTTCCACTTTTGAGGAGGCTTTTTCAAGTGCCATGCAAAGGCTTGTCAGCAGATGGTGTGATCAAGGCAGTGATTTCAGACATGTGGGTATTAAGTTTGGGCATGTGCGCAGTTTTTTTCATTTTTTTTTGTTTTTTTTCCAAAATTTTTGAAAAACATTTGATATTGAGACAGTCTGGTAATTTTTGATCGTTGGGTCCAAGGTAGTTTATCTTTCTTGATGATTGGCGAACATAGCTTGTTTTTTCAAAGCTGTTGGAAAGGTCCCAGACCTGAATGACATATTGATGATAGATGTTAAGGCCAAGGATATTTGGTGTAATGCTTGTGTTAAGTAGCCATGTTGTATAACTCCAATGACAACTTTTGTTTTGGGGGGGGGGGGGGGGGCAATTTACAGATAATTTTCTGACTCATCCTCCGACCTGGAGAAATCCTGTCATCTCTTGAATCGTCTTCATTTCTGGTGGATCATAACCCTATAGTGAACTTATTCATTTGTGTTGATTTTGTCAAGGTTGTTTCTTTCTTATTTTTACGATTTGTTTCTCAGAAAGAAATCCAGCGATGAGTCACTAAGCTCTTTATAATTTTCACAAGCAGGAATAACTTTCTTTTCCTCCTTTATTAAGGACTATTGATTAATTTGGAAAACACCTTTTGTTTCAGGCAAATCACCATTTATCTTTAAATAGGTTTCTTTGCTTTCGAATAGTTTAATTTACAATGATGTGTTGCGCTTATAGGCGCTTTTCTATATCCTTCTGTATCATGTTTTTTTCCACGTTCTCCTCTCCAACCGACGGCGTATTTTAGTGCCTCTTTGAATTTCACTGTTGTACCTGGAGAGAGGGGCCTGATTTTTTTAACTTTTGTAGTGGATGGTGCATGTGTATCAATGACGTCTTTGGCAATATATTTTCAAATTCATTGTAAGCACTGTCAACATTACCATGGTCCAAAATGTAATGAAGACAGTTCAGTTGTTAAAATCAATAAGATGAGCACATGTTTATATTTTGGAAGTTACGAGTAGTGTTGAATGATTGTTTTGAATAGGTGGTCTGGTTTTGCATACAATCAAATAACAACATAGTGATCAGAATTAATACATTTACGCACTTTACAATTTTTGATATCTCATCATCAAATCTAGTAATAACCAGTCAAGAGTATGACCTTTCTTTGTGAGTTGGTCCACATACATGTTGATTCATATTTATTGAAGATATGAGTATTCATGAAAGATACAACATCATACTTTGTGTGAATTCTATCAATATGCAAGTTAAAGTCTCCTAAAATTACAATTTTTTTGCATCAATTTTACATCATAAATAAACTCATCAATTTCGAACAGAAGTCCTTCGTCTTAATACCCATTTTCTTCGTTAGATGGAGGCGTCATATACAACAACGTATTGCCACCTCTTACAACATCAGATATATTGCATGTTTCAAAAATTTGGTTTTGAAGCATTTGTCATTTGAGTGATATTTTTAGATTTATTTGAACATATCTACCAAGTTCCGCCATAGAGTTCAGTTTGAGTTCGAGGAACATTTATGAAAAATATGATGGAGGTGTGAGTTCGCCAATAATAACAAGATCATCATCACATAGCCAAGTTGCATATGAAGAAAAATATCAATATCATTTTCAAGTAACAAATCCGAGGCAGAAACAGTTTTGTGGCGGATGCTCCTGGCATTCCTAATGCAGCTTTTTTGAAGTGTTGATTTTGATCCAGCAGGTTTGCTAATTCCAGTTCCTGATCTGTATGGTCTTCATTAAGAAAACTCCAAGTCTATTCAGTGCAGACAGCAGGGTACTCTGTAAACATTACAAGGTTTGGGTGTTCCAGGTTACGGCTCCACCTCCACCGCGTTGACCACGACTATTTAGTGGGAAACGGTTTCTTTGAAGAGATTTATTATGTTCCATGTATCACTGGGATCTGGGTAAATTGCATTTCATATCTAATAAGGATTCATAGAATGCAGGGAATCAGTACTGTAAACATTATGGGGGCATGGTGTTGAGGAATGTTGATCATCATGGACACTAGGAATATTTTGGTAACATTGCTGTAAGCCCAGGGTTGTGGGGTTTAACAATCAATCCATTGATTTACGAAGTTCAAGTTGAAAAGATGCAGTTGATTTTAACATTGGTAGGATGGAATCCTTGAATGAAGGAATTTAAGATGTGTGAAATTTCCATTTCCGGTAATAAAAGTATTTTTGCTAGTCTCTAGTCTATGGGTAGGCTTTGGTGGACAAATTGGGACTTGCAAAATACCCGCAAGGCAATTAGAGAGTCACAGGCAGTAATCCATTGTGAAGAGATAAACAGTGCTCACAAATATTCAATAGTCAGAAATACAGTTCAGCAATCAATAGAAAAAATCCACAGACAATAAGACAAAATATAAAGCAGATTTAAGTACATCCTGTACTCAAGTGCATAAATGTGATAATATGCAAATTAGTAACATAGCCATTGTTCCATGGAGACAACCAGCTAAACTTTCATTGGCTCCATCCATTCTCACAGTCCAATGAGCAGCATTGTGATTGTCCATTAAACATGAGGATCTGGGAGATGTATTGTGATTGCCTCATGTCCAATGCATTATTTGCCAAAAATGATATCCATATTTGGAAACATAAATCCAATTAATAGCAAGTAATAATTCATAATTTGTAAAAAAAGCCACGTGTAATCCGGTATCATAAGAGAATCCTTGGTATAAATTTCAATCACTAATCCAAGCTAAAAAACACATCAAAACAAAAATGTGGAGAGCATATACTTGGTGCTGCCATCCATTGGGGCGCAAAATATTCCGTTAGGCGATGCCGCCTGTGGCTGCTATCGTCCTCGTTTGCCGACCTCGACCCATCTCTTACAGATCTTTTTAGCTCCTCAACACTGCGTCCACCGTGCATCCATCTTTGCCTCCAACTTAGCGAAATTCCGCTGTCGGGTTCACTGAGACTCAACCATCTCGTGGTGCACCATCACCTCTCCTCGATTCTTCTCACTTCGGTGGGAATGATATCTATCGCCTGAGCCTGCCTGATGTGCCCTCCTCTAAATTTGCCAGGCCTCGCCTGGAATAGATCTTTCCGGATGACCTAATCTGCTATTGCATCTTTAAATTAAAGTACCCTCTTCTTGCCAGCTATCTCGACCTTGCTTCTCATTCTGCGGAAACGCTAGCGCCGTTTATCTCTTTTAATGCCCAATCCTAATGCTGAAGATCTCTCATCTCTCCGCCTCCTTGCTCCCGCCACTCTGCAATTCTTGAAATAATTTTTCGGAACACTGTCCCCTCGGCCCGAACCTCTTTCCTCCATCACGTCCACAATTCGCAAGTCATCTCCTTCGGGTTAACGTCGTTAATGCTCAAGGCAGACAATGCAGCCCCCTGGCAAACAAGTAAACAGCTGATATGTTGCTCTTATCAGTCCATTTATTATATTTCCTTACACTGCCTCAAAATGCAGTCAAAAATCCTTCCAGGAGAGGGGCGTTTTTTTCCGTCGTATTTCCAAACCTTCTTTTCAATATTTTGCGGCCTCTCTCCATACCTTGCTGCAAACTCTCTGCTGCGCTGTGACCCTTCCTTCTCCCTCTTCAACGAGGATGGTTCCAAAAAGTCCGGGTCACCAATACTTCCCTGTCGTTAGCTAGACCTCTACCTTCATATCTCCCATCTCCCGCCTGCTTCTTTCTCCAAAATGCGGTGGCCATACTGTGGCGCGGAGGCACTGTTCTGACTTACGAACAAATGCGAGAGTTTACTACCCTATCTGATTGCTATCTTCCATTCGCATCCGTTTTAACGAGACACCAATTCGCCACCACGTTGTTCCATAGGCAAAGTGACGGCGTTCTCACTCTTTCCCTGTCAGGCGACACCGCTCTCCTTTGCCACCGCTGGCCCACGTCCCGCCACTCTCGTCGGCCGCCCCTGACCCCTCCCTAACTCTCTTCTTCCTTCCTGCGCGCTTGACTCTCCACCTTCAGTCCGTCCTCACTGAGTCCCTTGTCCCCAAGCGTTCCCCTCGCATCGTCCGTTCCTTTTCCTTGAACTCTATCCGCGTTCGAAGCTCTTCATCCGCCCCTCGTTTGAACGTTTATTCTTCTCCCTTGCCGGAATACTCCCTACTCCTCACCTTCTCCCCGTCCTCTGGGTATATCATGACTCCCCGCACCCTCATATTTAAGGGAGAGCCCGTCTCCCATACCCCGGTAGACACTTCCCCCTCGCCTATCCGTCTTTCTCTCCCCATCAATTTGGCTTCGTCACTCCCCAACTGTCCGCACCTTTTCCCCCTCTCCAGACACCTTTTTCCTCCCCCCCTCTCATAACAACACTCTCCCCTAGGCCACTGCTGGATCCACGGCCGCCATGCCTCGTTTCGGCCGCCCGATCCTCCCCTAACGCTCTCCTTCCTTTCTTGCGCGCTAGACTCCTCACTGCTCTCCTCTGCCCGTACCCGGTCTCACTGCCATCGCCCGTCCTCCCTCCCACTCGCATCCTGTCCGTCTCCCTTCCTGCTAACTACTCAGTCGCGCCGTATCTATCCCTCTCCCCACTTCGAATAGCAACCATGCTGTCATACTCTAACTTTACCCCGCTCCGTCCTACGGGCACTGATTCCCGGATTCCCCAATCCTCATACTTAGGTAAACGTCACAACTCTCTCCTACACCTTGTCGGTATCTGCCCCGTTCACGTATCTTCTTTCTCTCTCTCCAACATTTAGCTTCATCTCCTTTAATGGTCGCACCTCCTCTGCGTCCTTCTCTCCAACTGAGTACCAAATGCCCTAAGACGCTCTTCCCGCCTCCTGAACCAAATCTGGCCGCCACGCGCAACCTCCCGAAATTCCGACCTCCTCTTTCTCCTGTTTCTGACGACCCAAATCTCTTATCGCCTCCTCCTCCTCTCCACACCTTCCTTCTCCCTCCCTCTACCCCCTCCACTTCCGACATACTAGCTACTGCCTTCCATCACTACGATCCGTTATCCTTTTGCTCTTCTTTCTCCCCCCTTCCCTTCTTTCTCTTTCTGGCCCATGCGCGAACGCACCGCTTCCAACCTTTAAATGTCCTCCTTCTTCTCTCTCTCTCCCCGCTGAACTGTCTAACTCATTCATCTCCGTTTGTCTTCTATTCTCGCCTCTCTTTCTTTTCATCACAATAACTCGTCCTCATCAGGTCGTCTGTCCCTTCTCTCTATAATGAATCTCTCCCGCCTAGAAGCCTAGGGCCGATCACCCCTCTTACTAACTGCCCCCGGTGACCGTATTTCCACCTATCTATCTCCACCACCGCCGATAAACCCATCTGACACATCAGTACAGTACTCATCCGTTGACCCTCGGTCCTCATCCATCATAAAATGTCTCTGTCTCTCCACCTCACTCTTCAACACCACCTTTCCAATATCCCCTGTAACCCCACCGACCTGCACCAGATCAATCGCTTGCCACGACCTCACGTCCTCACCACCGCTCACAACAAACCATCTATATCGTCACGACCGAGGGTTCGGTTCGCCCGCGAAACTTGAATCGTAAGTATATACGAAACTTTTTGCTGAGCGTGGTTACGAGTTCTACAAGTTGTGACTTAACGTGCGTTCGCGAACAATCGACGTTAGACAGTCGTATGAATCCTTTTCGCATCCTTAGATCATTAACGTGGTCTTCTATTTGGGGTGCATTCGTTGGGTGCAATTAGGTAACGATTCGTGTTGGAAATTCCGTCTAGTAATATCGGTTAAATGGATTTAGAAGCATAGCGTGTGGTTTGGGCTAAGTGCAGACTTATTGAAACGGGTTAAGGTCTCGGACTAAAAAAACCCATCGCATATTAGAATTCCTCCTGTTTTATGAGACCCCGCTTTAAATTGCGTTTTATTATTAGCGTGTAAGTTTCGATAGGTTTAGATAGGGCCGTGTGGGAGAGCGTGGCCTGATCGGTTTGTGCGCACCCCAGTGATGGCATCCCTGCTCTGGGTATCTGCGCTCCACATTTTCGATGTTTTGATGTGTTTTATTATAGGCTTGGATTAGTGATTGAAATTTATACCAATTGAATTTCTTATGATACGGATTACCACTGTGTGCTTCTTTTTTCTTCTCTACAAAATTATGGAATTTTACTTGCTTTTAGGATTTATTTTCAAAATAGGGGGATTCAATTTTTGTGCAAAATAGGGTGCATTAGGACATGGAGGACTCCCTACATCGCTGCTCCTCCTCCCTTAATGGCCCAATCACAATGCTGCTCATTGGACTGTGAGAATGGATGGAGCCAATGAAAGTTTCTAGCTGGGTCTAGCATTTAACATGGATACTTTCCTAATGTATCACCATCTATTAGCACACCATCTTATCCACTTGAGTACAGGATGTACTTAATCTGCTTTTATATTTTTTCTATTGACTGTGGATTTTTCTGATCTTGATTGCTGAACTGCTTATTCTGCCTATGAAGATTTTGCTCACGTGTATCTCTTCACAATGGATTACTTGCTGGAATCTCTAATTGCCTTGCTTGTATTTGCAAGTCCAATGTCAACCAACAAGGCCTACACCATAAGAATGAGACTAGCAAAAAAATCACTTTCTATTACCATGGAAAGGAAATTTAACCATCTTAAATTCCTTCATTCAAGGATTCCTACAATGTTAAATCAAATGCTCTTTTCAACTTGAAACTTATTAAATCCAGGATGTAAACCCCAAACCCTGGGCCTACAGCAAATGTTACAAATTCATAGTTCCGAGATGATGATCAAACCTGTCCACAACACATGCCCCCATCATGTTTACAGTACTGCTTCCCTGCATTCATGATCCTTATAGAATGAACTGAATTTACAACCCCCAAGCTTCCCAGTATACATGGAACATAATTAAAATCTCTTCAATAAACCGTTTTCCACTAAATCGTCTGGTCAACGCGGTGGGAGACCGTAAACCATGGAACACCCAAACTATTGTATGTTCAGCGAACCCCTGCTTGTTCTGCACTGAATCTAGACTTGAATCTTTCTTTATTGAAGACATAAACAGATCAAGAAATCCGGAGAATCTAGCAAACTTGCCTGGATCGAAATCACCACTTCAACTAAAAGCTTCTTTAAAATGGAATGCAATCCATCCTCCACAAAACCGTGTCTGGCCTCTGACTTTGTTCTTGAAAAGATCTGGATTTTTCTTCATAACTGAACCTTGGCTATGTGTGATAATGATCCTGTTATTATTGGCGAACTCACACCTCCATCTATTGCTTTCATAAATGTTTTCCTCGAACTCACTAACCTAATGCGAATGTGGTAATACTGCTTCAAAAAATCTCAAGTTATCACTCAAATTGACAAATTCAAAACTATACTTTTGAAAATGCACTTATACTGATGTTGTAATGTGTTCCATATATTGGTTGTATATAGACGCCCTCCATCTAAAGAAAATGGGTTTAAGACAAAGGACTTTCTGTCTGAAATTGATGAAGTTTATTTCGATGTAAATATGACTGCAAAGCAAATTGTAATTTAGGAGACTTAATTCGCATATTGAGTTCCCACAAAGTATGATGTTGTATCTTTCATGAATCCGCTATCTTCAATTAATTGACGCAACATGTATTGGCCAAACTCACAAGAAAGGTCATAACTCTGCCCCTGGTTATTACAGATGTGACGATGAGATTATCAAAAATGTAAAGTGCGTAAATGTTCTTAATTCGAATCACTATGTTGTTTTATTTGATGATGCAAACCAGACCACCTATTCAAACAATCCTTCACTACTCGTAACTTCCAAAATATAAACATGTGCTCATCTATCTGATTTTACAACTGAACTTTCTTCATTACATTTTGACCATGGTAATGTTGACCCCATTGCTTAGCAATGAATTTGCAACATTAATTGCAAGGAGTCATTGATAAACATGCACCACCCACTACAAAAGTTTAAAAAATCAGGCCCCTCTCTCCATGGTCCAACATTGGAGATCAAAGAGGCAACTAAAATACACCGTCGGTTGGAGAGAAAGTGGAAAAAAACATGATACAGAAGAAAATAGAAAAGCATATAAAGAGCAACACATCATTGTAAATAACTCATTTCAGAAAGCCAAAGAACTTATTTCACGATAAATTGGCTGATGCTGACAAAAAAGGTGTTTTCCAAATAATCCAATAAGCGCCTAAATAAGGGGAAAAGTTCTTCCTGCCTGTGAAAATTATAAGAGCTTAGTGACTCATTGCTGATTTCTTTGAGAACAAAATTGTCAAAATCCACCAGAAGACGATCAAGAAATGACAGAATTTCCTCCTCCAGTGTCAGAGGATGAAGTCAGAATATTATCTGTAAATTGCAAAACAAAAGTTTTCATTGGATGTTATACCAACATGGCTACTTAAACAATGCATCACACCAATACTGCCTGCCTTAACATCTCATCATCATATTCATTCAGTCTGGTAACCTTTTCCACAGCTAAAACACGATTGTTTCGCCACTCATCAAGAAACTACCTTGGACCCGGGGGATAGTCCTTCATAGACAAGTGGGTATCATCCGTGCCAAGATTCACGTAAAAGGGTAGTTTTTCAGGATCAGGCACGTTCGTACGTAACGTGAAACGGGTCCTAAAAATCGCCAAAAATAAGAAAAAGGGTTTTATTTTCTAAATGAGGACTTACGCATTAGGGTCCATATTCTTCAGCATAATTTTTTTTTTTTAAAGTGTTCCGGAAGTCTTGCTTGCCTTCAAACTTGTGCTTTTCAAATCCCTAAAGTTCCAAATGTTCCGCTCTACGCGTGGTAAAGATAGACTGGGAATCCTCCCGTCGTTCAACATATACGCCCGGCCCCTGCGAGGGGGCTATGGTGACGACTGAAAAAAATACTTTTCGAATATGGGGAGCGCTTCTGTGGCTCATGATATTCACCACTTACTGCGTAGGACTGTTGGGCTCGCCGATACAGCGTTGCGCGCATTAATTAGCTGGAACTTTACGCTATCAATTAGCTGGATGAAAGTTTTTGTTTTGTGAAAGTTTTTTATTTTTTTCTTTTTTTGTCGTTTTGTGTTTTTTGTTTGTTGTTTGTTTTTTGAGACTAATTGATGTTACTTCCAACTTTGTTCTGATCTCTGATAGTCGTTTTTATTTATTGATAATTAAATTTATTCTGTGTTCATGTGTATGTGTGTGTGTTCATTACTTTCATTTAAAACTGCATTATAGTTTTTTTATTTTTACAAGTTTATCCAGCTTTGGTTATTTGAGTTTTTATATATTGATATTCAGTTATTTAGATCTGATGCAGTTATTTATACAGGTATTCTTTTTATGCAGAGTATTTATTTAGTTTTTAATTGTATAGTTTGTTGAGATAGTTCTAGAGTTACCAGTAGTTGTCTCTTTTTAAACTATTTTTGTCATTGTGAATTTGGGGTTTGGTGTTATGATATCAATTAATTTAACGCAAAAATAAATAAGGCCATGCTCAAAAAATTGGTAGTAAAAATCACTTTTGGTGTACTTTTTTTTGTAGGGGACCGTCGACCGTCCCCCTCTCCCCTCCCAATACGGGTCGACCAACACCCAAACAAACATCTGGTTGCCCTAAAATATGGATGTTTTGAGTGATGTTTTTTGAGAATTTACCTTTCCATACTAGTCTTTTTGCCACTTCTACAGTTCCATACATTTATAAATGGTTGGATTAAGGCCGCGAAAAAAAGAAATTTCTTCATCAGCTTCCGATGCCCCCGCTCGCATAGGTGTAACATTACTTTTACCACATTTCTTTTTTAAGCTAAGTCTTAGTTTCAAGAGATTTTTTATACATTTTTTTAACTGATCCAGCAAAAAAAACAATTAATTTCTGGGCAGAGTACATCTAATTGCACATACATAGTTACAGGAACACATAAAATCTCAACTTTTTTTAGGTGATCGGGAGAAAAGGCTGTATGTCACGAAATGCCCCTTTAAAGGTAAATACCTTCGTCCATGGACCTCAGCATTTACCAGAGTAATCAACATTTTTGGTGTCCGAACGCTACTAATTTTTCCTCATTAACTCATGTAAACCGTAATACTATTTAAAGTCCTATATAAATAAATCTGATACCAAAACATAAGCAGGCTTCCATTTTTAACATAGCCGATGCTTACTACAAAATTAGGGTTTGGCCATAGGCCTATTAAACTTTGACCTAGGCCCACTGTACCTGAACCGAACATGGATGTTGGACTGCTTGCATTTGAATTCTAAGCCTAATGCTCATGTGCTAATTTTACATTGTGAAAATAATGTTTCAAACCTCTTCTTTCCCGACAAAAAACCTTGTGACACTGTCACCCTGGTCATGGTCATGAATAAATTGTTGTTTTATGTAGCCTTAGTTTTCATGTGGCCCAAAACACGTTTCAGCAAGACCAAACCACCAGCTATCTTTCATACAGCAATAGTGGCCATATGCTATTATAGCCTAGGCTGATACTACTTATTTTTCAGTACTAGACCCATATGCATTATTGTTTGCATTTATCATCTATTCTGCAGCTAGGGCCTATTTTTTCCTGTTGTTGGCCCCTATAACCAGACCTATAAATCAGACCTGTAAATTGGCAGTGCAATCCTCCTTGACGTAGGCCGGGCCAATAGTCCTGCATAGCAGTGATATGCCTTATTCAGCATGCATGTAAGTTGTACATGGGTCATGTGTAACATTTGGATTCGAATAATCCTATACTAGTTTCGCTTTGGCTTAGAGTTTTTGCTCACAATAGGCCTATAGGGCAGCCTACGACTCGATAGCTAACTATGTTCTACCCCAAGCTAGGTCTATACTGTAGCTATACCCCAATCACTGCTGATAGTGATACTGGCATACACTTGCCTAGGCTTAAGCCTTTTAAGGGCACATTTCTAGCCCGGTCTCTAGTCTCAGAATATAGGGCCTGCTAAAGATGTTAAAATGTAAAACTAAAGTAACAAAAGACAGTGCTACATGGTTAGCTAGGCTTAGCCTATGTCGGATGCTAATAAATTACACATGATACTGCATAGTACTATCAGCAGGAGCGTGAAGTGCCACATCACGAAAATAATGACAGAAGTCCATTTTTATTTTATAGGCCCTAGTACATCTATACATACATCTATACATGCACATGTGCCTAAAGGAGAACTGACCCATGATCAAACACATCCCAATACGTGTTTTGGGCATCTTTTCATGTTGTTGAATACACAGTACAACGCAAGATAATTAAGATGAGTTGTCCTACCTTAAGAAGGGCTTAATAATCAAGTTGTAATCACTGTCATGCATTCCCCTTGCTTATATCGGAATCGGGTTGTGCTGGGTGCGTTCCTACTCTAGGCTAGGACACGTAGTACTAGCAGCCAAGGTTATGGGCTAGGCCCCAGCTACGCCTAGTCCTTTACAGTCTGGCCTTCTTAGACTAGCCTGGCTAACCTTAGCTTAGGCCAGCATGCCCGTATTTCGTCTAGGGCTACAAATTTAATTCCATTTGACGAAGGCAACAATCATTCGCATCTTGACTCTTACCTTCAAGTTGACACGAGATAAAGACGATCATCATGATCATCATGAATAAATGTACCATGTAGTAAGAGAATGATGTTTTGTTGTTCTTTCTCCCACATTCATGCATTAAACATGTCGTGTTTTCCATGACCAGGCAGGATAATTTCAAACGCAAACAGGATATTAACTAAAATACACGTCAAGGTGCGGCGATCCATGCCATGAAAACAACTTCCTTCATGTAATCCTGCTTTTTTTTACTTTTTTCGGGCCAAGCCAGTCATGCCAGTCCCAATGCTTTGCCAGCCCAAGGAGGATTACCCTGGTGCCAAACTCCCTGCCGCGCCCATTATCGTCATTATTATCATTAGGAGGACGTCCCTACTGCGCATGATTTTTGCCTCAAACTCTGAGGCGAAATATGCTCCCCCCGTTTTGGTCGTAGATTTTCTCAGTCCCCGGTGAGCGCGTAAAGAATTGTGGGTACTAAAAGGGCGCCGCGGACGGAGGACTAGGGACTCAGTCTAGGTATCGACACCATTCGCACTGTTTTTAGCACAGGCCTATTGGGTTTGGAGATTGAGAAATGACCGCTCCTTTTGTGATTGCCTGATTATGTCCCTAGCAAAATTTTTCTAATATTCAATTACCCATGGAACGGTACAACGTTTTATCAATTAAATTTATAATTTAAATGTCCGTCAATTCTAGGTTATAATTTCTTAAATACTTAAAATACTTTTGGGACCATATGGCGCGATTCGTGCAATTTCAGAAACTGCCGATTTATCTCTGCGTTCTCTGCAATTGCGAATTCTCCCTGATCCTAATGACCCATATAAAATGTCTTGAAAACTAAATACCCCAAGGTTTCCGCGACCCACCCCGTACCACTACGAACTCTCCATGAACACCTTTATTTTTATGATCAAGTAAAACCTCACTGCATGAACTATATTTTTACTGTTTATACGTCGATCATTGTTCTATATGGTATTTAAAGTTAACACTTACAAAGCTCAAATTGTGTTTTTATAAAACTGTGCATG